>BPTQ01000009.1:222035830-222088498 GCA_019973895.1 Chrysanthemum seticuspe | reverse complement strand
AAAAAAAAAAAAAGAAAAAAAAAAGAAAAAAAAAAAAAAAAAAGAAAAGAAAACTTACCTCTAGATCTTGGAAAACACAGTCCAAACTATATGGATCATGTTCTTCATTTAGTTTGTGAGAATGCCAAATAGAAATACATCTTCCTTTGATTGCCATATTTGTAGCCATAGGATTAACGTTTCTTATCGGAGTTATGATTCGTTCCTTTAGTCTTTCATCTGGATATTTTTAAATATTATAAATCTAGCAAACAAATTTTAACAACAATGTAAATTAAACTAAAATATAAGAATATACCTGCTGAAGCACTTCCAATGGAGGAAGTATGCATTCCATTACCCTTTTTAGAATAAGATTGACCTGTTATGCAACAATAATATCATTAAAACTTCTTTACTACCTGTAGCTTGTGCATCATTTATAGTTTCATTGTTTTATTTCTTCTTGTTAAAATCACCATTACTTGTTCCTATTAAACTAAAATATAAGAATATACCTGCTGAAGCACTTCCATTGGAAAAACTATGCATTCCATTGCCTCTTTTAGAATGAGATTTACCTGTTACAAATTATTGTTATATATCAAATGCATTTACAAAATAACTTATATTCATAAATCAGTAAAACACAAACCATCAGACGAATTTCCAAACGACGTAGAATGTACAGTATAACCTTCTTTTGTTTGTTGTCTGCCTGACAAACTATTCTTAAAGCCAGCCTTTGGTGCCCCTGAATAGACTTCTTGATAACAAAATTCGGAATTTCTTGACTTCAAATAAGCAGCACTTCTAGGATCTTTTTGCTGGTTCCTAATGCATTCCATCCTTTTAAAGTTGACAGTATTGTAATCAACTGAGCATTTTTTACCAACTGATGAATATATACAACATATCAGTACCAAATCATTCATAATATAACATATGTTTCAAATAAAAAAACTATTGTACCTTTTTCTGATCTTCCACAATCAACAATGTTAGATATAGACTTATTAACAGGTGTGTCACTTTGAAAGATATCATAAGCTGTCTGAGACTTTAAAGATGGTACTTGCTTCCCAAAATTTTTGACAATCGCAGGTTTAACTAAGACAAGTAACTCTAAATCAAATACTTATATTATCAAATTTAAAAAAAAATGCACAATATAATAACTCAAATAAGGTTTACCCTTTGATGCCATTGAAACAGTCTGCACATGGGTTCCAGATCTTTTTCCGGGTGTGGCACTTTCAAATAACGACAAATCGATAACACTGTTATCACCTAATGGTGCAGCAACTATTCAAAACAGGTACAAAATTGTATTAGGCTTTCAATTCAATTTTAACTATAACAAAAAAATCTACACTATAGAACATTAAGATTAACTACCTGTAGAAGGATCTCTAATTGTGCTTCTCTCAATTGTATCCTTAATCTTATCTGTGTTTTTTCATGATAAAAGGTTATAAACATGTATGCACTATGTAAACATGCGTATATAGAATGTAATATTACAAACACATAAAACACATAAACGTGGAACACTGATAAAACATTATAAACATGTATGCACTATGTAAACATGCGTATACAGAATGTAATATTAGAAACACATAAAACTCATAAACGTGGAACACATAATCTAACTCATAACCAAATCAATTTTACATATATCATAATAACTTCTTTATTACCTACAGGTTGTGGATCAACTGGACTGTCATTAGTTTGTGTATTCTTGTTAAGATCTGAATAACTTGTTCCTGTAAAATCATCAATAAAACAAATAAAAAAACAACAATATCAACATCTTATACATTCTAAAAACATACAACCAGTTACAAATATAATACAAAAAAACAAAAAACCTTCATGCAACATGCAACAATAATATCATAATAACTTCTATATTACCTGCATCTTGTGCATCAATTATAGTGTCATTGATTTGTGTCTTCTTGTTAAAATCAAAATTACTTGCTCCTATTAAACCATAAGCCAAATCAAAAAACTAAACAACAACATCAACATGTTACAAATTCAAAAAAACTAAAACTTGTACCTGATGAAATTTTTGTAGGCACTTTCTTACCAACACGTTTTTTCTTCCTTGCAGATTCATTCCTGCAAAATACAAAACGTATATAGTAAACACATACATATTATAAAAACAAAACCATCATAATATGTTTTTTTAATTCGAATATCTAACACCTAAAAAACCTGAATCTTTAACACTCATTGATTTAGCTTCTTCTGATTTTTCAGAATTGTTGTTGTGCTTGGCAGTTGAAAGCCTCTTTGAGAACCTCTTGGACTCCATGTTCGACATTCAAGAATACAGAATATGTAATTGTGTAAAACCATTGTTAATAAGGGTGTATATATAGTGTCAAATTAGGTTAAAAAATAAGGAAAAACTTAAGATAACAATGATTTAATACCAAACTTATCATAATCTTATTTTAAGTAAATATCAACACACAAACACAATCCTAAAACAATACAGATTCCTAAATATTTTATTAAATTCGAAATTTATAGAGCTAATTATATATTATAGAATGCAACATAATTATCAAAATAACTTGTAGCCTAATTGGTAAACACACAAGTTATTAATGTTACTCTTAAAAACAACCCAAGTTCAAATCTCACTAATGACATTTTTTATAAAAACGAATTTTGAAAAAATAATATTAAAAAATAATATAAATTATACATTAAAACCGGGAAAAATAGTTGGATTAATAGTTGAATTATTAAATTGCTTAGGTGGACATATAATGCTTAGGTGGCAATGAGGTGGCATTAAGGCCAAATGCCTCCTGTTATATATAATATAGAGATATATATAGATGGTATATTATGAGAATGGTCCTTATAATGAAAAGTCTAGGAAGGATTGTGGTGGTGACATGTGTCACCTCCTGCCACATCACCACCCCCGCCCCCACCCCCTACCCCCCACCCCGGTGAAAAAAAAAATTCCCGCAAAAAAAAAAAAAAATTGGGCAAAAATTTTTTTTTCCCGCCAAAAATTATTACTGCATCACAGTTATAAAGTTACTGCATCACAATAATATTTGTGATGCAATAACTTTGGTGCATCTGCTGCTAGTACACTTGAAACTGCTGCTGGATCTGCTGCTAGTTATAAAATTACTGCATCACAATAATAATTGTGATGCAGTAAATTTAGTGCATCTGCTGCTAGTACACTTGAAACTGCTAGTTATAAAGTTACTGCATCACAATAATAAATGTGATGCAGTAACTTTGGTGCATCTACTGTTAGTATACTTGGAACTGCTGCTGGAACTGCTGTTAGTACACTTTGGTGCATCTAATGTCACCTCCACATTCTTTCCCACCCTTCTCATTATAAGAAACTTTTTATTGTTCCCTACCATATATATATATATATAATGGAAGAAGATGACTCATATACAATAGGATACAAGTTACCTTAAAGCAGAGCTCGACACGCCTTATTGCCTTCATGATATGACAGCCTCAAACAAACCTATGATTTCGACTTTTCCTTCTTCTACAATCATTACATGAGACAATATATGTGTCTGTCGGTGTCTTTGTTTTTTGGTGGGTAAAAATATTATTATAAAGTTTTTAAACCAATTTTTATTGTCTATCCTCTCTAGCTTGCTTTGTAAGCATGTGAACATACGGAGTAATATTTGGGCAGAAGCATAAAGCATACAAATAAATATTAGCTAAAAGTTACATGCTTACCGATAATCAACGCTCTGAAATAGATTTAGTATTTTTTTAAATGTTGGAAATAGATTTAGTAATTTTGTTATGGAGGATGAACTTCAGATATACTACTGTAGTTACGTTTATGATTGGGTTGAGATATTAATACGGTGGCTATGTTTTTATTCATACGGGGGCTATTTTTTTGTTTTTTTATTTTTATTTTTTTTTATTTTTTTTTTATTTTTATAATTTTGTTTACATCAAAAAGCTATAAACCTGAAAATGCGGAACTGTAAATATAAAGTTTAATAAGTCAAACGCTTAAAACTGTCAGAAATACGGAACAGAAACTGACAAAAAACTGTGTTGTACCGGAAAAATGGGGGGACAAAAGGGGAATATTCCCTGAACCTACGGGTTAGACCCCGTAGGAATAGTGTATCCCTTATGATTATATGAGTATGACTGAAGCCACTAATCCTGAGGACCACTTGAATGCATCTCATGGGATGACCCACAAATAATAATAACCTCATCAAAACTAGCTTCCATGCAGGAGACAGCTTGACTTTTCAACCTCTTCTCCCGTAACCTCTTTTCTTAATAATTGTCCTTTCTCCTTTTTCTCTAATCTCCCATTTTACCTTGAATATTATGAAAGTATTTTTATTGGAGGTTGATTTGCACATTTCATAAAATGATTGTAACAATGTAAATAATTGTGTTTGCATATTTATACACATAGGTGAAAATGTAAGGGTAACTGTGAGAGTATAAATGTCCAAACACAATTAATTAAAGTGTCATAATCATTTTATTGAGTGTGCAATTCATCTCTTATTTTTATTAGTAATACCTCTTTTGGCCCATCAAAAAGTATTTCAAAAATATAAAAGATTTTTTTAGACTTCCCTGTTAACAGTTAAGTACAATTTTTTATTAGTTTTTATTTCGTAATTTTTTGTCAGTTTAATTCTTTTGATGTGTTAAACTTTATATTTTGTGTTACTTCTTTTCAGTTATTTAGTTTTATAATAAAAAGAAAATTATAAAAAAAAAATAAAAAAAATAAAATGAAAAACAAAGGAGTGTACAAATGGTGTTTTGGAGGGGGGGGGGGGGGGGGGTTGTTTGTCTTTATAACCTACTTTTATTTCAAGAATTGGATTTACATAAAGCTGGAAGACAAACGACCAATAAACTGCGTCGCTAGCACTTTTTGGATTGTAAAACTAATTTTTAAAAAACGATATTTGTGAATCTATGTGTCATAACATTACTATGTTTAACACGTTGCACTCTGTTGAGGAGCTCCGCATAGATGATTACCAAATCACCGAACAAACAAAAAAATTGTTTTCATGTTCTTTAATTATAACCATGATCTTTGACCATTTGACCGACTAAGTTTTGAAAATTTAATTTATTGTCACATTTATTTAAACCGGGTAAAACCTTTTTTTTTTTTTTTTTTTAAATTGATGTGACTACTTAAAAATTATTTGCACCTAGCAAGAATAAAATCCGAGACTTACGAAATTTTAGTGTCACAACTTTTTGTCACATTTTCTTGAGTGATATTGGGTATTCAAGCTCTCCTAAATAACGAGTTTCGAATACAGTGTTTTTCTATGAATGAAACAAACTTAGTGAGTGAGTTACATATCCTAAAAGTTGTTGTACGTGGTACAAAAAAAATAATGCGTTTCATATACACAATTTTTCTATGAATAAGACAAACTTATTGAGTGGGCTACATAGTCTAAAAGTTGTTGGGGTATACAAAAAAGTATCAGTGCGGTACCATAATCATATTTTCTAAATGACATATATCTTGCTTTCCCACCAGGCAAATTTCTTCTCTTTGAAGGAAACAGATGGAGCTTATTTACAATGTTAATACTTAATCCTATGAAACTTGAGAACCAATGGCAACGAGTCTTAAATATCTAATTGAATTGCACACCATTACTTTTTATACTGTTTGGAAGAAAGGACACAAATTTTTCAGAAAGATTTTATTAATTAAAAAAAAGATATGTTATAAGAACCTCTTATGAGTCAACAGGAGGGGTTCCGTGGGTGCCCGAGACACCTATAAATTTTTACGATGTAGTGTTAATTTTAAGAAAAAACAACGATTTTTTCCATGTGAACCTTAAATGACCCTGGTCCATCGAAATATTTTTTAATTTTATTTAGTTAGCAACTTAAACTCTATTATATTCCGGTTAAAAAGAATTTGTGCATCCCGTCATATTTGTTCCTGGCTCCGTCCCTGTCAACAGTACAACCCGCAAAGCACATAGTATAACAACGTAATACATATAATATAATCTTTCGATGCATGCAGTGATTGAAAACCCCCCTCTATTTAAAAATTATCTATTTGCTCGTTAATAATAGTTTAGAAAACTACAATATTGATTAAATGAGCTAGGAGATATTCTTTGGTTTGTCATGTGAAGACGTGTCATATTCGATATAGTGGAAACTTAATGTTTTTAAGAGATTGACATGAAAATAACCTAGACGTAGAAAGGTGAATATGTTCTTTTTTAATAACTTCAATTTTTCGTATCAAATGTGTTATGTGATACAATATGAAAAGTGAATATTCATCGGGTAATCAATCTTTTACCTTAAAAACATATCAACACAAAACAATAAGTAAAGAAGAGATCAAATCAGACACGATGGTTTATAATGGTTTGGTATGAAGCTCCTCTTCGCCCTACTCCATTCTCTGAGTTTCTTACTCGAGAGTTCCTTTACTAATTCGACACGCTCCTTTCTCGACGGAGAAAACCTAATAATGTCGCTTACAAGTTTACCGACACTAAGCTAGATATTGAGTTCTTCTTCAGGTACAACCAAACTCGTTATGTTTTATGGTCCAAACACAACAAACCTATTACTTTTGTGTTTTAATGCCTAAACACGCTAAACATATTTCCCTTATGCTTTAAGGCTTAGACACAATACTTATCTAACTTCTAGTTAGGATTATAGTTGGTGATACAAGATGTTGCATAGTAAGGATACATGTTATTGTATAATAGTGATCCAAGACATAGTTGTCTAATAGATATAAATAATTAATCTAAATATCAAGAACTCTAAGATTGACATGGTTGATCTTATCTTTATAAGAAGCCTTCAATGGATGAAGTTGATAAGAGCTCTAATCTTGTCGTGGTGAATCTTCATATGCAAGTGTGCTTTTGGTGGATGAGGATGACAATAACTCTAAGCTTGTTTTTATGGATCTTTATATGATAATATGCTTTCAACAAATGAGAGTTAGAAGCATTGTGATCAAGGGTTAGTTAGAGTTTCAAATAATTGAGAATATGTGTTTTATATTTTAAAAACTTGGTTTGAGTGTGGACTAAACAGTGGCTCAAATAGGAAAAATAGGACTAGTCACAACACATGAAGAATCCATATATGATCTGTCTGCCAAATGGGATCAGTCGGGGTTTGTATGTAGCCGTTTACAAGTTGTTTTAGTCATGTGTGTTTGTTCTTTTCACAAATGTTCACTTGTTCAAAAGGCTCATGAATGTGTGTTTTTGACTAATCAATAATGTTTGAATTTGTAAGTGTTTATGAAGGTTTGCTTAATCAAAAAACTAAATGGTTTGGTCTAATTACCAAAACGAAACATGCTTTCCCTTAATGGGAGGTTTATGTAAAATAGTTAAACTTACATTTTAATCACTTCCTCAAGTGAAAGATTTTGCTAGCTGAAAATCCAATTTTTTTATAATTCATTTATTGAGTTTTTTTTTTATAGAAATGTTGCATTTTATAAATTGATGCAAGAATTTTACAAGACGATGAAAGTGTTTTTGTAATGTATATGAAATCTTGCTAGTTGAAAATTCATTCTTATAAGTCATTTAATGTGTTTTTACAAAAATGGTACAAGTGTTTAGGATACATTTTATAAAATGATGCAAGAGATTTTACAAGATGATGAAAGTGTTTTGATGCAATGTGTATGAGAAATAAATGCAACTTTGATCATTAGGCTAGTTTGCACAATCATGTCCATACCTTGCATGAAATGCAAAATGAGGTCCGAAATATAATAATTGAAATTGTAATACTTAGTGACTCCAAAATATATATTATACATTCACAATGGTTTGTTAGATGTATTGATCATAATACAAGATAAAAAAACATATTCGAACATGTGTTGAGGCATAAGAAAACTCAATATGTCAAAGATGAGAAGTGTTGATGAATATATGTTTTGACGATTTATGGTTACGAGTAACTTACGCTTTTTAAGTTATATATTACAAGTTACATATTTGTTATCATTAAAATATAAGAGATCGTTTAGTTTAAATATCTTCATATTTGCACTAACAATCTCTTTTTTTATGATTTCAAATTATGTAAACCTTAACATATAGTAAAATATAAAAGTTACTCGTCTTACCCGTTTACACTTCCTTCTCCCCTTTTGTCGAAACAAAAATGTGGGCACTATGAGCTTGCTTTTGCACAACCAGTTTAGACTTCCTTCTCCGTTGTTCAAACTACTTTGGGCTTTCTACTACAATACCAGTTTACACTTCCTTGTCCCCAAAAGGGCGGCTACTCCGAGCTATCCACGCCCTGTAGCTCATTACACCCTTATGATTATTGCTTCCTCTCGTTTATTGCCCTCGTTGTTAGCGAATCCATTGATCAAATTCTTATAAAGCCTTAACCTATATTAATGGCAAGTTTTGTGAAACATAATAAATTGATAATGAAAGAATAGGAACAACATCATATGGAGGAAAAACATATAGAAAACGTCATTCGCGAAGTAAACTATGTTATTCTTAAGCTCTTGAGGAGCATAAGTGACGAGGAGAATTATAATATAGAAATATCTTAGAGAGTTGATAGTGGCAAATCTTCAGGAAGCTAAGTACGACACTGATTCCAACACACCTCCTGCTTATGACGCCAACGCACTATCTAAGGTACCAATCATTGATCCATGCTATAACATTGTCATATTTGATGTGTTTTACTCATGACGAACAGCATTCTGTGACGCCAGCACCTACTTATGATACATGCCTGGACGATCCGAGTAGTAGCAATATTTACTCTGAAACTCCAGATGTGGATCCTAGTGGAGGCTGTGTGGCACAAAATACTAAGACTGATGAGAAAACACGTGCCTTATTTGAATCAATGATTAATAATTGTGGCGTTGAAATTGAGAAAGTGAAAAAGGTCAATCGCGATGTTGAGGCCGCGAATGATAAATTGACCGTTGAGTTTGAGAGGTACAAGGAGAATGCAAAAGCTTTTAAATTTCACAAAAACAAAGAGTCAGAATTAGAAATTGGTTATAGAAATTCCGTTTTAAGAGAAAAACAATTGCAAATTAAGTATGACACACTTGATGTTAATTTGAGCTTGAAAATAAAATCTTTAAACGAAGAAATTTCTGATCTTAAAAACCAACTTTCTAAACAAAAAACAACTTATTCTGATCTTGAAAAAGAGAAGAAAAAGTTGTTAGCTGATTTTTCAAAATGAGAAGATTCTCTTCATGATGAAATTCTTGAGAAAAATGAAAAAATCAACAAATTGGAAAATTTGCTTGTCACAACGGGTCATTCAGCTCAAACTGTGAACATTTTAACAAATCAGACAAACCCGTATTTTCATACAACTCAAAAAATGGCTCTTGGTAACAAACCTCCTTGTGCACTCAAGAAAGTTCAGAAAGAACAGAATGTTTGTACAATGGAAATGCTTTGTTAGATAAACATGAACCCATAGAAGTTCGTGATTCTCATGAAACGTTAGAACTCATTGACGAGAGTAGATCCAAAATGAAACAAAAGAACCCAGAAATAAAACCAATCGATTACAACAAACTTAACATAATTTCTGGAATTAAATTTTTCCTCAAAAAGAAAAGTTAAAGTTTTCCATAACACCCAGTGTTTTAAACAAAGAGTCAAAATCAGTTTCAAAACCAATTGTTGTTTTAAAATCATTTTCAAAAATGGAACAAATGTCTTCAAACAATCCTTTTAACACAAGTGATGCTATAAGCATTTTTGATGACGTTAAAACTAGAATTGGGCAACTTCAACAGATTGTTAAATCTAAAATCAACAATAGTACTAACAACTGGTTTTCTAGTTTTAATGACGAAATGAAAAAGGTTTTTGAAACTCAAATTGCCACTCTGCTAAATAACATCAGTGTGAGGGTAATTCATTTTGAACAAGCATTTTTGAAAGAAACAAGTGACTTTGTCAAGGACCATAAAACCCTGGTAAAGAAAGCTAATGAATGTTTTGAACACATCAAAGTTTTGGAAAATTTAAATGATTCTCTCTTCGAAGATGTTATAACTACTGATATCATGTCTATTGTCTTACAAACATATTCTGTTGAAGATCATGAAAGACTCCAATCTGAGACCCCCGCAATTGTTTCAGAATATGAAAAAGCTCTTGAAAAACTTGAAAAAGAAAATGTATCATATTTTAAACAACTTGATCGAAAAACTAAGGAATGCAAGTATGACAAATTGTTGTATGAGCGTTCCTACAAGGACATGAAAGAGCAAAATGATCTTTTGAGGGTGCTGGAATGTCAAAAAGGAAAGGCTGTGGATACTAAGATTGCAAAACCATTGACTGAGGAGAAAGTAAATGTTCCCAAACCGGTTTTCAAACCAAAAATGTCTATTTCTCAGCCTCCTCCAAAAGTCAATGAGAAAAAAGATTTGTCAAAACCAGTCACTCCACCTGCCTTGTCAAAGCAAAACGAAAAGATTGTTGAAAATGAAAAAGCGGTTATCGAGAAAGCAAAAGTTTTAGCACCTGGCCTTTTTAAGATGAGTACCACTAATACGTCTGCCTCCACATTGACTAACTAAAGTAAACTGGAAATGCAGTTTTACTTGCTACAATCAAATAAAAATGCTAAATGAAAGTTTGACTTTCGAATGTCAAACTTTCATCACCTACAATACGCACAAACAACAACATATGAACAATCTAATTTTAAGCAAACCATTTAAACAATTATTGTACAAAATTACCAAAACTATTTTGCAACATTAATTGTCCAAGGGTATTCAACCCAAACTTAAACTACAACCAGTCAAAGAAATCTACCACGGCTGTGGGGGAAGCTCGGTGGAGTTTCAACAGCTTCCTAGCCAACTCCCAGTTGATCCTGGTATTTTCATTCCCATCATGACTCATATCGCTTTGCATGATATTGATTGTCTTTAGCGACCGGGAACACGCAAGTATACACTTTATTAAAGTTATTTCATGCTCTGTTCTGGGAAAAGCTCGAAACACCACCGTCTGTAGCTGGCCATGGCTGAATGTGTTTCTATCTACAACAGTGGAAAAATTGGGCAAAGGTAGATCACTAAGCGTGTTTGCAGCCTGAAAAATCAAATATTGTTGAGATACACAAACATGGCAAATGTAATAATGTTTTATTTGATACATATGCATTACAGCATTACACTTACTCTGGTATCCAGCATTTTCAAATTCGGAGATGACCGAATCATTCCCAAAATCGACATCGGACAGCTTAAGGTTAATCAGGGAAACAAAGGGCACCTTCATCCTAGGATTAGCTTCATGTATCAACTACAATAAGTTTTACAGATTAAATTTCATTACTGTTACACATCTCTATAACATTGTTAAATTATAAGTTGTAAAACTGAAATTGTTCTTACCGTGCAATCACCAAAATCCAATGTAAGGGTCTCAAGATTTTGAAGTCTTGTCAAGTGAAAGATATCGGATGTTGTGATTGTGGTCACAACATTATAACGACCTAATGACAAATGTAACTTCTTCAAATTCCCAAGTTTTGCAATATCCCATAGTCTCATCTCGTTTGTACTTGGACGATTCATTTTAAGAGACTCAAGTGAGGGACAACCAGCAATAAAGTCCCAAACTGTACCGCTTAGAAAATTGACATGAATCAATTCTAGGCTCAGTAGATTTGGAAAGCCATGAAAATATTCCAAAGTAGCCATAGCACAAATATGAAGTACCAGATGTTTCAACTCATTACGAGAGTAAAGTTGGGTTGGGAACGTAACTGGGTCACCATACCAGTTTGTAATAATCAGCTCCTCAATTCCATTGTCAGCCAAAAAACAAGAGCCACTCATGAATCTGTTCATAATGAAAGTTGTCTATTCCAATAATTGATCTTGGCTCTACAGCGAAGACAAACTTTCTTATTGGACCCATAAGCCGATTTAAGAATCTAGTAACAAGCCTACCATCAAACTCGTATGTTAAATAATAAAAGAAATCCTCATCAAGTATGACATCGGTGAGCAAAGTCCACTTAGACCTCCAGTTTCGCGCTAAACTAGAGGTTCTCACCGCTTCTAACAAAGGCAACCGATTCAAAATGTTAGTGATCACTTCATCTGGCATGTTGGTAAAACAATCGATCGACATGGTTTAGTTGGAAGTTGGGTTGGTCTTTTGAGTTCTGGAAATGAGGATTTATATTCTTGATTTTGATTTGCAGTTTATCGTTTCTGGATAATGTGGTTTTATGTGATTGGCAAAGTTGTTTGTTGGGTGGGTGTATTTGTTCCCGCAAAATTAAAAGCAGCGTATCAGGGAAGAAACGGCTAATATCAATACTCACAATTGGTCCCTGGGTTGAAGGTTGGGTCAAAAAAGTGAATGGTCTATAATACCCTCGAAGGAAATCGGTTTGACTGTCCCAATTCTGGTCAAGGGACGAATCTGGCATTTGATGGCCAAGGTTTGGACCTATGGCGATGAAAAGTCCGGGTTTCGTCCCATCGCGACCCGTCAAGCCAAGTTTAGGGACCAACGGTGTATTTTAGTCTATTTTAAACAACTTGATCGAAAAACTGAGGAATGCAAGTATGACAAATTGTCGTATGAGCGTGCCTACAAGGACATGAAAGAGCAAAATGATCTTTTGAGGGTGCTGGAATGTCAAAAAGGAAAGGCTGTGGATACTAAGATTGCAAAACCATTGACTGAGGAGAAAGAAAATGTTCCCAAACCGGTTTTCAAACCAAAAATGTCTATTTCTAAGCCTCCTCCAAAAGTCAATGAGAAAAAAGATTTGTCAAAACCAGTCACTCCACCTGCCTTGTCAAAGCAACAAGAAAAGATTGTTGAAAATGAAAAAGCGGTTATCGAGAAACCAAAAGTTTTAGCACCTGGCCTTTTTAAGATGAGTACCACTAATACGTCTGCCTCCACATCTAAACCATATGGAACAAACGACATAAGTTTAGAAAAGCACTCTAAAGAGACTAGGAAAGCTGAAACCACTTCTCTTGATAAAATGTGAATCCTAATGCGTGTGCCTTACCTTCTACAGGACTAGAAAGCACCTCTAGGGCCAGCAGACTAAAGCCTAAGAGCAATACAAGGAACAATAGAGTCTCGCTTGCCTCTAAGAGTAGTAGCCTGAATAAAGATAAGAAAGTAGAAGAACACCCTAGGAATTTACCGCTTTATAATAAGAAAGACATTTCATCTGAATGTAATGAACCTATGAAACTTGCCATGGTTAATGAATGTGTTGAATCTGTTTGTCTAACTTGCAAGAAAACGTTAATTAATGTTCAAGATGATTGTGTTTCTAAGAATCTGAATGATAAGCCTGTTCAGAAGAACATTCCAAAATGAACTTATGCTAAACCAATAGGAAGTCTAGTTGCAAGATTTAGGTCTTACACTACTGATAAGAAGCATAATCTTTACTTTAGGGATGATATTTGGAAACCAACGGGTAGGATTTTCACACTCCAGAATGGTAGAATGAGTGATAAACCAGTATACCCAGTAGAAAACTTCTATGAGTGTGATCAAGATTTTACCTCTAACCCAAAGGAACAAAATCAAAACGGTTTCCAAAAACTTCTTCTTCTGTATTTAGCAGGTTATCGAAATATGTCTTTGGATCGTCGACTTAGGTTGCTCCAAGCACATGACTGGAAATCTAAAGCTGCTGATCAATTTTGTCTGGAAATTCATGGGAACCGTTCGATTTGGAAATGATCATGTAGCAGCTATCATGGGTTATGGAGATCTACCTTTTGGAAATTATTTGATCACCCGGGTCTATTATGTCGAAGGGTTGGGACTCAATTTGTTTTCAGTCGGGCAGTTCTGTGATGCAGATTTAGAGGTTGCGTTTAGGAGAAATGCATGCTTTGTTAGGAACTTGGATGACACTGATCTCTTAACTGGGAATCGTGATACAAACTTGTATGCTATCGACATAAACCAAATGGCCTCTTCATCACCAATATGTCTTATGACACGAGCATCTGAACAAAGTCCTGGTTATGGCATAGAAGATTATCCCATCTCAATTTCGACACCATCAACAAACTTGCCAAAGACAACACCGTCAACGGATTTCCAAAGTTCAAATACACCAAGGATCACCTATGTCCATCATGCGAACAAGGAAAAAGCAAAAGAGCATTATATAAACCCAAATTTGTACCTAGTTTGGAAGCAAAGTTGCATATGTTGCACATGGACTTATGTGACCCAATGAGAGTTGAAAGCATTAATGGGAAAAAGTATATCTTGTTATCGTTGATGACTATTCAAGATATACATGGGTTAAGTTTCTGAGGTCAAAAGACGAAGCACCAGGCATCATCATCACCTTTCTGAAGCGTATTCAAGTACTTCTACAAGCTCCTATAAGGGTTGTTAGAACAGACAACGGCGCATAATTTACTAATCAGGAGTTAAGAACTTATTTTGAAGATGTTAGAATCACACATCAGACATCAGTTGTTAGAACTCCACCGCAGAATGGGGTAGTTGAAAGAAGAAATTGAACTCTTGTTGAAGCTGCTCGCACAATGCTAATTTATTCTAGTGCACCGTTATTTTTATGGGCTAATGCTGTTGCCACTGCTTGTTTCACTAAGAATCGATCCCTAATCCATCCGAGATTCAATAAAAACCCCTATGAGCTAGTGAACAATAGAATACCTGATATCTCTTACCTTCACGTGTTTGGCTCTTTGTGCTATCCAACGAACGACAGAGAAGATCTAGGAAAACTGAAAGCTAAAGGTGATATTGGAATCTTCATTGGATATTCAGATAACTCGAGGGCATTCAGGGTGTATAGAAGAACTAGGAAGATAATGGAGACGATGAATGTGAATTTTGACGAACTTTCACAAATGGATTATGAGAGACTCGCTCTAGAACCCGCGCTTAATTTGATGGCTTCTAATCAAAACAGATTAGAACCCGAACCAAACCAGCAGACTTCTGGACACATCAGTACAAGACTCATACCTTAAAGAGCTCAATCAACTTCGTTTGACAAACCTTCAGAACAAGAATGAGAGAATTTCTTCGAGTTAATGTTCGATGAATACTATGGTGGAACTTTGACAAATGCATCAAACCATCATTCCACTGCACCTACTCAAAATCATCCACCACCACCAAAGAAGATGCATCTACCATAGTCGAAACTAATGCACCAACTTCATCAACGTCATCTACATCGACTTCAGCAAATCCGATTCTTGAAACAGATTTACCAGCAGTTGATGAGCAAAACCAAAACATATCATTTCAAGAAGAACCTTCACAAATCCATAACGATGCAACATTAGATGAAGACTTATTTGAAAGCCCATTTGCTACGGAATCAGCTGAATCATCTTCATGCTTACGAGAACCTTCTAACTCGCATACGTTAAACCCACGGTATCCCTCTACTCTGAAGTGGACAAAAGACCATCCAATTGAACCAGTTATTGGTGAACCTTCAAGGCCAATTCAGACGAGATGCCAACTTGCCATTGATTGCGACTTGTGCATTTACCTTTGCTCAATTAGCACTACCGAGCCGAAGAACATTCGCGAGGCAATGGCAGAACCCGCATGGATAGAAGCGATGCAGGAGGAACTTCTCCAATACCGTCTACATGACTCTTAGGATTTGGTTCCAAGACCAATTGACATTTGCATCATTGATCTCAAATGGTTATGGAAGAACAAAAGGGATGAAGAAATGACTGTAATTCGCAACAAAGCTCGTCTCGTGGCCAAAGGATATAAAGAGGAAAAAAGGATAGACTTTGAAGAGTCATTTGCGCAGGTAGCTAGAATTGAAGCAGTTAGAATTTTCTTAGCCTATGCTGCTCACAAAAACATCACGGTTTATCAGATGGACAATAAGACCGCGTTCTTGAATGAAACTCTGAAAGAAGAAGTGTATGTGAGTCATCCAGAAGGCTTCATTGACATAGAACATCCAGACTACGTCTACAAGCTCAAAAAGCCAATCTATGGTTTAAAGCAAGCTCCGAGAGCATGGTATGACGAACTATCTTCTTTCCTGATTCTAAACAGTTTCACCAAAGGAATTGTCGATCCTACCTTGTTTACTCGAAAATGAAACAATGACATTTTGATTGTTCAGATTTACGTGGACGACATCATTTTTGGGTCCACTAATCCGAATCTTTCAAAACATTTTGAAAATCTCATGAAAAGCAAATTTGAAATGTCCATGATGGGGGAACTAAATTTTTTTCTTGGTTTTCAAATACATCAGCCCCCTCGTGGAATTTTTATTAATCAATCTAAATATACAACTGAGATTTTGAAAAATCATGGTATGGATAATTGTGATTCGGTCGGTACACCAATGGTAACTTCACCAAAAATTAGAGACGATTTATTTGGGAAACCCATCGACCCGAAGAAATATCGGAGCATGATTGGTTCTCTCATGTACCTCACTGCTAGTCGACCAGATATTCATTTTGAAGTTTGCTTATTAGCACGGTTTCAGGCAAAGCCTACCGAACTGCACCTCAAAGAGGTTAAACGGATCTTTCGGTACCTGAAGACATCCATTCACATGGGACTTTGGTATCCGAAGGAATCCGGATTTGATCTAATCGCCTTTTCAAATGCGGACCACGCAGGTGATCAAGTTACAACAAAAAGTACATCAGGAGGAGCACAATTTTTGGGTGAAAAGTTAGTCAGCTGGTCTTTAAAGTAACAAGATTGCACTGCACTTTCAACTGCTGAAGCTGAGTATGTGTCTCTATCTGCGTGTTGTGCTCAAGTTCTATGGATGAGAACATAACTCACAGATTATGGCTTTACTTTCGATAAAATACCTATGTATTGTGACTCGAAAAGTGCCATAGCCATATCATGCAATCATGTTCATCACTCAAATACTAAGCACATTCGTGTCCGTTACCACTTCATAAAAGAGCACGTAGAAGAAGGTATTGTTGAATTATTTTTCGTGAAGACAGATTACCAACTTGCCGATCTATTTACTAAAGCCCTTTCAAAAGAACGGTTTGAAAATTTAGTTCGACGAATTGAAATGCGAAGCCTAACCCCTGAGGAGTTAGAACGTCTTCTCGAATCTTCTTGAAAATGATTTTTCAAAAATCTTCGCTGTAAATATTTTTGAAAAAGAAAATAAAAAAATTGAAAAACCAACAAAAGAAAAATATAAAAATAGAAAACTTTCAAAAAATACAAAAACAATACAAAAGCAAAAATCCAAAAATATTCTTCTCACGACATGTCTCTCGTATAATCGATATTCTGTACATTTCTAGAAATGTCATTCAACAATGATACGGACATGTACAGATGTTTGAGCGAGAGTTATTTAAATGTTTTCTAAAACATGTCGTTCCTCAAAATTTCTTCAAAAAATAGCTTTCGTATACTTCAGTACGAAACCCGTACCAAAAATGATGACTTTTGATTATTTTCAAATCAAAACTCGTTTTTTTAAAGAAAAATCTAGCGTACGCTTCAGTGCGCTACATTTAAAACTAGTGAGAAATCATCATCATTTTGAGCACCTTTTTCAAGATTGTTCAAAAAGATTTTCAAAGTCTTTCAAAATACTTTGTGCTCAAGATAACTTGTTGAACCTAAGACCTTGATAGATCTTTGAGCGCTCGTGAATCGTTAGTAATGTTTATGTAATCACAAACACACTAATAGAAAGTCTCTATTACTTGTATTCTAAAGCGGAAATCAAACACAAGTAAGAACACAGATTACTAAGAATACTTTGATCCTCTATGGATCTTTGAATAAAACTAAAACTTGTTTTTCAAAACTCGTACATCATACATACTAATGTGTTCCTTTTATAGACAAGAAACCCTAAACCGTTTCACAAGAAACGTATATTCATAAAACTAAAAGAGATATGCATTATCACTTCCTAATAAAACTCATGCATATCCTAACTAACTATAAAATATGCGGAATATCTATATCCGCAGAAACAAGCTACACGGTTTTACTACTTCCGCAGAAACACTTCTTCAGTAGAATCCAGCACTTTAGCAGAATCCGTCAGCAGTATTAATCAGCAGAATTCTTATGCAGTAGAATTCCCAACAATCCTCCCCTAATCTTGAATTTGACATGGTTAAGTTCAAGATTCTGGATAGATCTTTAAAACTTTAGAACAAGAGGATTAAATTCGAACATCAGCAGCAAAGAAGCAAAACAACCACATCTCTATGAGGGAAAAACTTTGAAACTTCAGATCTTTGCAGCAACAAATGACAAAGTGTACATCAAAACAGATTAGTTTCATACTATTCTCATCACATCCAGGTGTGTTAACTCCTTCGAGAGGTGAATCATGGAAAATAATGGATTTGATGTCTCTTTACTAATAGCCATTACTACTGGAGTAGCCAAATGTTTAAGTTCGAAAACTATGGTAAACTGATAACCATCTGATTTTTAGCAAATCAGCAGCTAGAAACGGATTTGAAATGTCTTTACCTGTAGCCGTTTGCTCAGGACTAGTCAATTCTTAGGTGAAAAGAATCACCTTTGGTGAATTGATTACCAAATATGGTATTCCACTGCCTTTACCACAAGCCATATACTTATGGGCTAGCCAATTCTTGGATTCCAAAAAGGAATAAGCCATGGTGAATTGATGACCATACAACCCTCAGCAATTAAGCATGGTTGAGTTGCATACCCTATGGTTTTTAGCAAACCATTACAGCTATCAACAGATTTGATGTGTCTTTACCAAAGTTGTACCCTTTGGACTAGCCAACTCTTTGATGGACACAAGGCACATCTGGTGAGTTGATAACCATCAACAGAGTTATAAACAACAAACCTGAAAATACAAAGATTTTTTTTTTTTTTTTTTTTTTTTTTTTAATAATAATTAAATTACTAAGATTGAAACAATGAAAGAAATGATACAAGATAATATGGTAATCCCCTGAGGCATATGCCTCCCCTGAGGCTTATGCCTCCCCTCAAACTTAGCAGTTAAGGGTTAAGCATCCCAATATGGACAACTAGGTGTTGAAACCTGGGTCCATCAAAGGCTTTAGTCAATAAATCTGCCACATTATCATCTGTGTAAATCTTAAGCACCCTTATCAAATGTTTTTCATATGCATCTCTGTTAATACAAATAAGCCGTAAAAACGTTTATTTATATTTTATGATCTTCTAATGTTTTGTCTATAACAAACGTAAAATTATTTTAACGAAACAAATAAAATACGTAAATGGTTTGAACTAATAGTTTCTAACATATTCACATTTTCACATAAAACACTAAAACAAGTATAAGTGATTTTATGATTTAATATTACATATGTACAACAACTAGTGTTTACATATTTGGGTAAAATATACACATAACTAGTATGTAGTATATTGGGTAATATAAATAGGTAGAAACTTAAGTATCATAACCCATTGGGCAAATACATTGAATGTAGTTGGGTACAACCCAAAGCCCATGACCCATGGAGGTTGACCAATAACCCATTTCATGACATCATGCTTATATCATAAATGGATAATATCCATAACCCATGGTATTGACCCATACCCAATGTCTAGATATATTGGACCCTTGGTGAGCACTCAAGAGAATGTCTAGATATATTGAACCCTTAGTGAGCACTCAAGAGATACATTGTATCTAGCTAAAGACCCATGGATCAACCCATGACCCATAACCAAAAATTCCCATGGGCAAAGAGAAGCGTTCCACGGATCCCTGGCTTTGTGCTAGCCGGATCCCAAGTGGAAGGGATCCGTGGGATCCGGGGAACATTAGAGAATTTTCTCTATAAATAGAGAGCCATTTCTTCCTTTCTATTCACCACTTTTACACACATACTTCCCCCAAGTATTATAACCCTCTAACCTCAGATCCAAGTGATCTATGTAGTTTGTCTTTTGTTTTTGTATGATCTTCTAGGTTCCTCTTAAAGGCGAGATCACCACTTCTTGAAGACGAGCAAGCTCAAGTCCATGAGTTGCCAAGCTTCTTCATCATCAAGACAACTAAGGTTCTCTTGTTGATAGTTCTTTCTTCCTTCGTAGATGTTGGGTCGAGGGCATTAGTGAAGGATGCCGAAAGTGTCAAGACGAAAGCATTAGTGAAAGGTGCTTATCGTTCGTGTCAAAAGCATTAGTGAAGAATGCTAAAGGTGTCAAGACGAAGGCATTAGTGAAGGGTGCCAAGCGTTGTGTTAAAGGCATTAGAGAAGGATGCCTAAGAACCAAATCAAGTGGCATTTGGGAAGAGTGCCTAGGTCGTATAATTGATGAGGTGCATCGTTATACATATAAGTATTTGTTTATTTCCAAGGATGGTGATATCCTTGATGGTGTTGTAACAAGGAGTAGATCTCCTCGAGATTAGGTGTTGTGTTGTGAAGGGTAGTAGTTCCTCCATAGTAATGGAACTAGGTGCTTAGCCTAGTACCTAATAAAGGGTAGGCGACGTTGTGATAGGATTAGTTCTCCTTGGTGTGAAAGAACTCGGTGGTTAGCCTAGCACCGTATAAAGGGTAGGCGACGTTGTGTTAGGTGTGGTTCGCCTTGGTGTGAAGGAACTCGGTATTTAGCTTTGTACCGGAAAAAGGTTAAGCGACGTTGTGAAGGCTTCTCCGCCATAAGGAGTTGGTGTAGTGTTTATGAACTCTCGAGTAGGTGACTCGGGGAGTGGAGTAGGGCAAGGAAGGTGTCCTTGTAGCCGAACCACTATAAATACTTGTGTCGTGGTGATGTGCTTCTTACTCTTTATATTTCATTACACGTTTATATATCTATCTATCAACGTCCAACATAAACAACCAAATAGATTGACATAAGTTGATCTAAATATTGAAAAGGAAGTTTTAAATTGGTAAAACTATTCAACCCCCCTTATAGTTTTCCACAATTGGCATCAGAGCTTCGTTACCAAGTTTTTTTTGTATATTGTACTTTGAAAACTTGATACGATCCGTGTATGTTTGAAAACTACAAAGAAGGGAATTTCTTAAAACAAAAAGTCATGTTTTTAGAAATCATCATATGTTGGATAGTGATAGATCATTCTAACATTTTCCTTTGAGAAGTCTTCATACTAGGATTTGGGTATCTTAGAAGATCATGAAGTATTTCGCGTCTATGGTTTCTAAAACCATAAAAAGGGAATATAGCAAAGGATTGGGGTATCTTAGAAGATCATGAAGTATTTCGCGTCTATGGTTTCTAAAACCATAAAAAGGGGATATAGCAAAGGTATATTTTCTTAGTTACATTTTTTTCAAAAACGTGCTAAATTGGTTGTGGACAAAATGGTGATATATGCTTCTATCTTATAATAAGAATAATATGAAAAGTGTTTTAGTGATTTTTTTTTCTTTGAAGTTTTGTTGTTAGATATCTTGTTAATCAAGCTTGAATAAAGGTAAAAATGGGTAATATAACTTCAGTAAAAAGTCTACAAAGACTAAACCTTTTCATCGGGTCAAAACGTACATTTTTGTAATTCTCTGTCAGATCCACGGATCCCTCAGGTTACACTGGACGGATCCCTCAAGCAAGGGATCCGTGAGATCCGTGGTACAGAAGACAGTTTTTGTCTGAATTTCAAAAATTCATAACTTTTTAACCGTAAGTCGTTAGAAGTCGTGCCACCTATCGTTTTAAAGGTATTTGAGTCTACTTTCATTTAAAAATGATTTCATAAACTGATTCAAAACAATAATTTACAGAATCATTGATTTATAATAGAAAGTCATTTTTCGGTCATAACTTTTGCACAAACTTTTGATCTAATTGGAGACGGATGTTTTCGCTTTTGAATAACAATGTGTCCTCTATTGAAATTAAGGTTTTGATCATATTTATAAATATAAAAGAAACTAATCAAGCTTGGTATACATGTTTATATTTAACACAAAGCGATGAAAAGAACTTTCGTATGCTATGCTAAATGATAAATTGTCTTCTTTGCATTACTTGATTATTTGCTTATCTCAAATAGCTTTTGTGCTTGTTTGATTGAATAGCATATGTGGTTTCCTTACCTTGCTATTCATTCTCTTGTTTGTCGATTTAGTAATATTCTACTAATCAATGTGCTATTTGAAGGAGTGTTTGGGATAACATCTAGTTGTGTCGAAAATGTTAGTTTAGATATTTAGATAAGTCATATAAGTTGAAAAATGTTTAAAACATATAACACACTAAATGGATTTTTTGATTGAGTGTGTCATATGTGCTTATATGATTTCCTTTGTTCTTGTATCATTTTCTAAAAATAACAAGAATGTACATCGGATCATAACCTACACTTGTGTTGATGATGTACTCTCCTATTTTCCTTTTCATGATCGCTCTCCAAGCTTCATAGTAGGATTGAAAACTTGATTATTTCATCCGATATACTCAAGTAAATTATTTTGCAACGCAAATATAATTGTTCATATCCGAAAGTCCAAACTCAAAGCTTTCCAACAACATATGTTGAACTAGCTCATCCAACCATTTTTTGTTTTTTACCATATGGACAACTTTTAAACTTATTTTTAATGTGACGCCTTCGTCACCTTAGTTGTCTCAAGTATAATATTAAACGAAGCAAAGTATCATCATTGTTACTCTTCGATAGGCGATTGTAGGAATATAAATTTTCCTAACTTGAGAATGAATACTGGAGAACTTATTGCACTAGAAACTCAATTTGACCTAACGGTTGAATTGCTTCCTTGATAGAAGTTGGGTATGTGGAATCACCCGTAAAAATGGTCATGTTTAGCCGTAATTGAGCACCGCTAGTAACAGTCTCATATTCATTCTCTCACTTGGGAAATTTATACTCCTATGTTTTCCTAAAGTAAGTTTACTATGGAAATACTTTGCATTGTCTTAGGATTACTAATCAAACAAGTTGTAAAATAAAATTTTATTTTAGTTAATCACAACCACTTGCCTCATCAAGCGATTATCTTGCTTTGATCGAGAAGAACTACATGACTTCATGGACGAAGTTCATTGTATGCTAATCACCATCCGTAATGACTATACATAGTTCATTGCTTCCGTTGGCCAAAACAACCCTATTGTCTTGAACACCATCATCTAATCTGCACTCCATTGTTAATACAAACGATTTACTAATCTAGATCGTAAATCTTTTTTGAGCTTCTTGAATAACGGTTGTTAAGTTTGATAAACCTATGTGTTACTTGTGAGCTAGATCTCATTTAATTGCTTATGTGCTATTTCCACATGCTCTTAGTATGTTTTACTTGTATACGTGTATACTTACTGTAGAGATCATTAGCTTCTAAGTTCGATACTTAGAACAAACGCTCACTGTTAAGTAAAACTGACCCAGATGCCAGATCCCTAGTTTGTAACTATCTGGATCCCTCAAGTGAAGGATCCGTGGGATCCGGGCGAATAGAAGTGGAATTTCAATCCTTTACACCTCAAACCATGTTCCTAGACTACTTCACACTAGCTGAACTTAATACCTTAGGATCTCTTAAGTCCTTCTCAAGCTTAGTAAGCTTCACACTCAATCATAGCTCATTAAGGATCACACTCAAAGTGCTTTTCGATCTATCGTTTCACCTAAACTCATTACTCTTCCGCTCTCTAGATCACTCATTATTTCTCACATGATCCCTCACATCTAGACCTAGAAATCTTTCGATTATGGCAAAATTGATCATAATCATCCTTACCTCAAAATTGGTCGAAATGGATCAAATTCTAGTTCTTCCACCTTAAAACCTTTAGGATCTTCTCCAAGACATTATCCTAAGTCACTATATGATCACTAGGATCATCTAGCTCCATTTGACACTCTCAAGATTTTAGTGTCATCTTTGTTCATTCATTAGTACTCACGAAAGTTACAATTTCTTTCATATAAGGCAATCATTAGCTACATCACTCATTGACCTTGAACATTTAAGTACCCTTCCATTTAAAGACACTTAGGAGAACTGAAACATTCAAAAAGGTATAGGCTTTAGACCTTTCAAACATCACTTCTATCCTTTCCTAGCTGCTAAGAGCCAGATCCCTAGGATTAGCCTAGACGGATCCCTCATTGGTGGGAACCGTAGGATCCGGGTGACAGATTTATGTCAACTCTTGCTCAAACAATCATTTCAAGCTTATCTTGCTAACTTGAACACTCCACCTCATCCTAATTAAATCTCTGAAGTTGACTCTTGTGCATGCTAATCATTACATTCTAAAGGATATTAGAGACTTAAGTCTTGAATGCACTTGCTAAATCCTTCCCTTTATAAGTCATCTTGCTAGAATCCCTTAGTCATCAAACACAACATAATTCTCAGCATTTAGAAACCTTTTCCTTAGTCATTTCATCATGAGGAAAGCTCCTAGTGCTAAATCATCCAACCAAGAACCACCCAAGAAACTTGCTCGTGTTGTACACGAAATTTCCTCAACCGAATCATCTCCGGTTAAACCCACAAATGGTAGGACTTCCCATCCACCGAATCATCATCCATAAGAGATAATAGTGCTAGAATCTCACCTCAACAAACCCAATCAACAATTGCCAAGAGAACCGCAATAATTAGCATTAAACCTCTTAGGTTAGAAAAGGGATCATCGAGCTCTAAACCAAACGTACCTAGTTCTAGCAAAATGTCTAAACCTTCATTCCTAGAGCATGGACTACACTCCTTTACCAAGCCTCTCTCTATTCATTAGAGCATTCACCACCGAGAACTTCCCATTTACCAACCTTCTCGTTAAAATAGGAACCACCTACATCACCAACTAGTTCATCGTTGGAAACAAGGAACCACCAAGGACTTGATCATATGGAGGAATTTCCATTACCACCACTCTCATTCCTAGTAGAACCTCATCCTAAATTACTCAATGTACCTCCACCATCATTTGTAGAACCTCCTCAAAACATCCTGTTCCTAATCAAGACAATAATTGCTCTAATTGTCTAATCACCCAAGGACTTGTTCAAGAAGTACGAAATGAGTTGCATTTCATGTTTAATTATCTTCTTGAAAGATTGGAACAAATCAACAAGTCTACTCATCCCTAGACTCAAGCACATTGTTGCTTCTTAAGCTTTGGTCACTTATTAGTATTAGTAGAATATGGCTAAATCATTCTCTTAGTTTTTAGAGATTTGTTGATCATCTCTTATGTTTTATTGAATGATAGTTTACTTGCCATATTGCATTGAGTATATGTTTGTTGGTTGAATACATATCTCATTTTGATGTTAACATTACTTGTTACATCACCATTGCTGAATTTAATCATCAGCTATACAGATCCCTCAAAATTGCCTAGACGGATCCCTACTAGGAGGGAACCGTGGGATCCGTGAGACAAAAAAACTATTTTTCTACTAACTTGGATCACATATGCAGGAAATTGTGCATTATACTTGTTTTCTAACCTTTGCTTTGTAGTTATTCAATCTACACTTGAAGCCTTTTGACACCCTAAAGCTAGGGGGAGCTTTGTGTCAAAACAATACATTGCAAATTACTTGCAATATTAGGATTACATTTCTCGACATCCCTTTTCAAAATTGCAATCATCAAGGGGAGAACATTCGTCACTTAGACGAAATCTTTTGCAAACTTAGTTGCAAACAAACTAGATTAGTATTACTTTCTTGACGCCCTTACCTAGGGATGGACTTGTCAAGGGGGAGTAAAGACGAGATCCTTTCCCGTTACTTGCTATCTACCTCTTTTTCTTTCACATGTTTTTCTTAAAAACAATGTGTTGCTTTCTTTCAAGGCTCTTTTTGTTTCGACAAAAAGGGGGAGAAGAAAGTAAAAACTACAAATTCAAACTTTTACGAATTTTAGCTTTTCCTTAAAATAATTTGATATTTTGTCATCAATAAAAAGGGGAAGATTGTTAATACAAATAAGCCGTAAAAACGTTTATTTATATTTTACGATCTTCTAATGTTTTGTCGATAACAAACGTAAAATCATTTTAACGAAACAAATAAAATACGTAAATGGTTTGAACTAATAGTTTCTAACATATTCACATTTTCACATAAAACACTAAAACAAGTATAAGTGATTTTATGATTTAATATTACATATGTACAACAACTAGTGTTTACATATTTGGGTAAAATATACACATAACTAGTATGTAGTATATTGGGTAATATAAATGGGTAGAAACTTAAGTATCATAACCCATTGGGCAAATACATTGAATGTAGTTGGGTACAACCCAAAGCCCATGACCCATGGAGCTTGACCCATAACGCATTTCATGACATCATGCTTATATCATATATGGATAATATCCATAACCCATGGTATTGACCCATACCCAATGTCTAGATACATTGAACCCTTGGTGAGCACTCAAGAGAATGTCTAGATACATTGAACCCTTGGTGAGCACTCAAGAGATACATTGTATTTAGCTAAAGACCCATGGATCAACCCATGACCCATGACCCATAACCAAAAATACCCATGGGCAAAGAGGAGCGTTCCACGGATCCCTGGCTTTGTGCTAGCCGGATCCCAAGTGGAAGGGATCCGTGGGATCCGGGGAACAGTAGAGAATTTTCTCTATAAATAGAGAGCCATTTCTTCCTTTCTATTCACCACTTTTACACAGATACTTCCCCCAAGTATTATAACCCGCTAACCTCATATCCAAGTGATCTATGTAGTTTGTCTTTTGTTTTTGTATGATCTTCTAGGTTCCTCTTAAAGGCGAGATCACCACTTCATGAAGACGAGCAAGCTCAAGTCCATGAGTTGCCAAGCTTCGTCATCATCAAGACAACTAAGGTTCTCTTGTTGATAGTTCTTTCTTCCTTCGTAGATGTTGGGTCGAGGGCATTAGTGAAGGATGCCGAAAGTGTCAAGACGAAAGCATTAGTGAAAGGTGCTTATCGTTCGTGTCAAAAGCATTAGTGAAGAATGCTAAAGGTGTCAAGACGAAGGCATTAGTGAAGGGTGCCAAGCGTTGCGTCAAAGGCATTAGAGAAGGATGCCTAAGAACCAAATCAAGTGGCATTTGGGAAGAGTGCCTAGGTCGTATAATCGATGAGGTGCATCGTTATACATATAAGTATTTGTTTATTTCCAAGGATGGTGATATCCTTGATGGTGTTGTAACAAGGAGTAGATCTCCTTGAGATTAGGTGTTGTGTTGTGAAGGGTAGTAGTTCCTCCATAGTAATGGAACTAGGTGCTTAGCCTAGTACCTAATAAAGGGTAGGCGACGTTGTGATAGGATTAATTCTCCTTGGTGTGAAAGAACTCGGTGGTTAGCCTAGCACCGTATAAAGGGTAGGCGACATTGTGTTAGGTGTGGTTCGCCTTGGTGTAAAGGAACTCAGTATTTAGCTTTGTACCGGAAAAAGGTTAAGCGACGTTGTGAAGGCTTCTCCGCCATAAGGAGTTGGTGTAGTGTTTACGAACTCTCGAGTAGGTGACTCGGGGAGTGGAGTAGGTCAAGGAAGGTGTCCTTGTAGCCGAACCACTATAAATACTTGTGTCGTGGTGATGTGCTTCTTACTCTTTATCTTTCATTACACGTTTATATATCTATCTATCAACGTCCAACATAAACAACCAAATAGATTGACATAAGTCGATCTAAATATTGAAAAGGAAGTTTTAAATTGGTAAAACTATTCAACCCCCCTTCTAGTTTTCCACAATCTCTTATAAAATGGTTCCTGATCTCAATATGCTTAGTTCTATTATGAAAAACTGGATTTTTAACTATGCATATGGTACTTTGATTATCAATAAAGATTGTGGTGTTCATGAAATTAAACCCATAATCCAGCAATTGATTTTGTATCCATAGTACCTGACCACAACAATTTGCAGTAGCAACATACTCTGCTTTAGTAGATAAGGTAGCAACAATAGTTTGTTTCTTGCATTGCCAGGAAATCAATCTTCTTCCAAGAAATTGGCAACCTCCAGTTGTGGATCTCCTATCCAGATTTGCACCAGCATAATCACTATCACTATATGCTTCCAACCTAAAAGGAGACTCTTTTGGGTACCAAAGACCTAAATTGGGTTGGCCTTTGAGGTACTTGAAGATCTTTTTGACTGCATTCAAGTGGGAAGTAAGTGGAGTGACTTGATGTCTAGAACAAGCACTCACAGCAAATGTAATGTCAGGCCTAGAAGCTGTCAAATACATCAATGAACCAATCATGGATCTGTATAAGTGAACATTCACAGCAGGATCTGGTTCAAGATTGTTCTTTGGTTTTGGAGCTTCATAAGGTGTAGTGGCAGTTCTTACATTTTCCAAATCAAACTTCTTTAAAATGTCTCTCACATATTTATCCTGACTAATAAAAATACCATCAGGTTGCTGCTTAACTTGTAGTCCCAAAAAGAAAGTAAGCTCCCCCATAGCACTCATCTGAAACTCTCCCTTCATCAACTCCTCAAACTCCCTGCACTAAGCTTCTTTAGTGGAGCCAAAGATAATGTCATCCACATAAACTTGCACAAGAATGATGTCTCTGAAATTTTTCTTTATGAAGAGGGTTTTGTCAATGGAACCTCTTCTGTAACCATGCTTCAGCAGAAATGCAGATAGCCTAGCATACCATGCTCGTGGTGCCTGATGTAGTCCATAGAGAGCTTTTACAACCTTGTATACATGCTTTGGATTATCTGGGTCTTCAAAGCCTTTGGGTAGAGTGACATAAACTTCTTCTTCAATCTCACCATATAGAAAAACACCTTTCACATCCATCTGATATACCATGAACCCCATATAAGATGCATAGGCCAAGAAGATTCGAATGGCCTCAACTCTAGCTACAGGTGCAAAAACTTCATCATAATCAATTCCTTCCTCTTGCCTGAACCCCTGAGCCACTAATCTTGCTTTGTTTTTGACCATAATACCCCTTGCATCTCTTTTATTCTTCAAACTCCATTTTGTCCCAATTGCAATCTTCCCATCAGGTAGTGGTACTAGTATCCAAACCTACTGATTATTGAATTGTTGTGATAACGCTACACGCGTAGTTCGGGGTCAAAGGAACTTCCTTTTCGTCGAGCAAGTTTTTCAACACCCTAGGCTGTGAACCTAATCGTTGTAGTGTAGTAATAGGGTAAGCCACAGGTATTGATATCGTTCTCTAGGGGAATAGGAATGCTAGTGAGAAGTTACTACGCTAAGGTTGTGGTTGAGGAAGATTATTTTTTATCTTTTTATATTTTTTAAGGAAAGGAAAGGTACGAATCTCGGGGTTTGAATTTGGGGGGTTGGTATTTCTACCGATTACTCTACTTATCTAATTATCTAATCTAAGGTGTATGTAGTCTACGTCTAATTAATGTGTGCTCGTATGATAGTTTAAAGATGTGTTTAGTTAGGTTTTACTACTCCTTAATTATCTCCTATTGGTGGTTGAATTGTCACGTCCTTATTCCTAGTTGCGTTGTGTGTCTATGGTTGTAGAGAATGCGTTTCTCCCTAACTCTTTGAACTTACCAAAGGGCCTCGTCTACAAAACCCACTAGGGATAATAAACTCTTACTCTAAGGTACTCTTTGGATGGTTTAGCTTACAACTACTCAAGGAGTCATATTCTAAGGTTCACAAAGATTTAATCAAGCATTAGGTACACAACGAATGACCTATCGCATTACTAGATCATTAATCAACTAAGATAAGAGACAACCAATCAATATTCAATAATTAAGTTTCATATTCCCTAAGCAAACACACAAATAAATTAGCCGGACATGGAAAACATGCAAGCATACACACAAATAATCAAAGACATAATTTTATTAATGAAGTAAAACACTTATCTTGGTGTAAGATAGGGTTTGGAACCCTAAAATACTGTACAAGACAGCCTTGGTTCGGTTTAGGTTTTTATTCCAAAAGACTACACCCACAATACTGAAAAATTCGGATTCTATATATAATATTACATCTGCGACGGCGTCAACTTATGTTTTGTGACGCCGTCGTGTCGCCGTCATTAGGGTTTCGTCTTGGCCACGTTAGACTTGCGATGTCGTCACCTTATGCTTGTGAAGCCGTCCTCTTCAGCTTCTGACGCCGTCTGGATTACATCTAGGCCGTCTGAGTTGCGACGGCCTACTCTTTTATAACTTGACATCGTCACTTGAAAATGGGAGTTTTGGCTTCTGTCCCGTCACAAAGATCCTCCGACGGCATCACAATTAACACCTGACGCCGTCACCTTATGTTTTCAGCAGCTTTGAGTGTCTCGATTATGACTTTGGCAATTTTCTTCGTATAATCGCGCCTTTTCGTCCAAATAAGTGCCATTCCAGCATTTTGCCTTCAAGAGACCTAAAAAGTGAAAAGGAACGATATTAAGCAATAACGGACACAAAAGTGATCAAATAAGGGCTTAAACGACCCCTCAAAAAGGTACCTTTTAAAACCTTATCAAATATCCCTACACTTGGTATTTGCTTGTCCTCAAGCAAATGCGCTTTTAGCCAATTAATTTATAAGTTAGGTGTCATGAAGCATTCGTTCAAAACGGTCCACAACACATATAAGCCCCGCAAAAGTCATAACAAGCACGGAAATCACATACTAGCACCTCACATGGGGTGTTTGGATACTCACATCTCTCTCGGGTGTATATGAAATATAACAAATTGGAAATGGAAGATAAACACTCATTAACCGGTCCTAGTACATAGATTACTATAGGCTTGAGAATAGATCAAACCTCCATCACTTTGGCGTAAGCACCTAGGAAAGACTATCAAAGAGGTCTTTAAAGGGCTGTAATGTTAGGCTTACGGTAGGGAAACAAAGGGTTTGGTGGGATAGGCTATATAGTGGTGGCAAGTCAAAAATCTCTTATGTTACAAGCATACGAAGAATGGCGTTGCTAAGCCAAGACTCGACACTCTAAACTCTAGCTAACTGAAATAAACAAACATAAATTTAAAGGATAGATGTAGGATGGTAGCCCGTATATTTTTTTTTTTTTTTTTTTTTTTTTTTTTTTTTTTTTTTTTTTCATACACTCTTACTCTACCATCCTCTACAGTAACATCAAAATAATAGGGATTTATAGGCACATCCCTACACTTGAGTTTTTATTACTCTAACACTAATTTGACCGGAATTGAAAAGATCAAAACACTTGGGGTACATTATTACGCAAACAAAGGGATTTTGAATTAACGTTCCCTTCCCGCATTTCATAAACTTTAACTTTTCCCATGAATCCCAATCGTCCCAAAACTGTATACAAAGGATATGACTCGACTTAGCAACTCATGCAAGCAACTAGATAATTGAACTAAGGGTTTAGGGTGATAACAATAATGCACTAAAAGTGAGTGCATATAGGGTAGGCTAAGGCGATTTGGGTGTATATTTGGGGGTGGGGTGTAAACAATGCTCTTCATTGATATTCCGGAAAAACCGAAACATCACGAGAACCGCGAAAAAGATAGGCTCTGAGGGGTTAACTAGGGGTATCGTGTACTAAAGATGAGTACAACGCAAAGGGTGTGGGGGAATTACTCAACCGATGTGGAAGAAGTAATTATATTACGGGTATCAAACAAGGGTTATCCTAATGCCTCTTATCATTTAGTTATTCCTAACTACACAAGTGCAGTCTTACTAGCGATGTCGGGATGCATCACAAAACAAGTTCTAGAATCTAATATACTACCGGTTCACACTCTAAGCATTGAAGATGAATGCTTTTAATTCCTACTAATCTAAGGGCGATCCTCACATTTTGGGTGGAATTTAGGTGGTAAAGGGTTTTTGTGCTAGTCATATAACTTCCTATCCGTGAGACGCTTTTGTTAAGACTAATGGCCCACTCCTATATATCATGAAAAATTTTAAATTTGGTGCCAAAATTACCCTAACCGACATTTTCTCATGGTTTATTACACAAATACAATTGGACAAAGCAAATAATCAAGGATAAGCATAGTTTCAAAGTTCCCGTTTTATTTTCCCTCCCTACACTTAAACTGAACATTGTCCCCAATGTTCCCCGGAAGTATCAAAGTTATGATAATTGGAAGGTAATTAAAAACGAAAGAAACTAGTACTCCCCTGATTAGCTCGGTAGGATCCGTGTGTGAAGTGGTGGTTAAATCCTTTCCAAGAAGAATTTATGCGTGAAAAGCTCCTTCCAATCTTATGTAACTTCTTCTTGATAAATTAAACCTGCACACTTGAAGAAAACAAACGAAATCTTCGCGTAAAATCAGCGGTAATAATATATATAAGACTCGATTTAAACTAGGATATAATGCCTGTGGAATGGATGTTTACAAAATTTCTGGAAAATTAAGACCTGGAAAATTCCAAATTTTTTTTAAGTAGCTCAGAAAATGAGAAAAAAGTAATCTGTTGTTTTTACTCCTTCCTGACGCCGTCAGGTTGCTATCCTGACGCCGTCAGGTTATCCTGACAAAAACTGGTTTGCGATTTTCTGGAAAAAATTCTGGAAAATTTATATCTTTAGAATATGGAAAGATTTCTGCAAAACATCCATTATGACTCGATACAAGCATTTGACTCAAACAAACACACAAATATATCTTTTAATGAATTGTTATTCTCATGTTTACGTTTCCTTGAAAACGTGTGTAATCCTCCCTACACTTATCCCTTATGTAAAATACCTTTATATGCAATTAAGACGAGGTTAAAAACAAAATAAAGCATTTTACAAAGTTAAACATGAGAAAAACAATCAATAAATGATATATGACACTAACAAGCAAACAATTAAGCATGGGTTGCCTCCTACGAAGCGCTTTTCTTTATTTAAGAGTCTTGTAGCTAGACTCGTAGTCGTGCTCCTAAGTTACTTCATTACCGCCACCTTGACGGTCTCTAATGGGGGATTCCATGTTGTAGAAGTGCCCCATGGTGCACTTCTCTAAGAGTTCATCCTCTCCCCAATTGGTCCTATATTCCGTTCCTAGGTTCAAGCAATTCTTATAGAATCCGAAAATCTTAGCCATAGCATAATCCACTCCTTTTTCCCTATCCTCATCATTCCTATAATAGACTGACAGTTTAAGTTCCTTTTCATCATTAGAAAGTGATGAAAACTTCTCAATCTTAAACGGCATTTGGTAAGCTATGTCATCGGCCTCATCCTTGAATCGCACTACTCCTAACGAGGGATCATAGGTCATCCCGGTGCTTTCTATGAAAGGTTTTCCTAGAATAACGTGGGACAAGCTAGGGTCTATGGCCGTGCTAATATCATCCACAATTATGAAGTCCGTAGGAAACGTGAAACTACCTACATAAACGGGCAATCCCTTAACTCTACCAAGAAAATTGCCCTTAACCCTAGGATTATCGGGGTCTTGCCTAGTTGGAATAGGCTTCTTCATTACCCAATTGTAGTAGGTGCTAGCCATTATGTTGATTGGGGACTTGCGATCAATGTAGGCCTTTGCCACAAAAAGGTGTCCTATGAAACATGGTATGTTAAGATTCCAAGGGTTCCCAAACTTGATTCTAGGGCTTTTCCTAACATACATGTGACGGAGGTCACGCACTAAGTGAGGGTGGCGAGATAGTTCTTCTTCCGTAGGAAACTTATTGAAATAGTCATATTCTACTTCATCTACTTCCTCGGTTGTTTCATTATTCTCAAGTGTATGGTCCTCTTCGTCACTTGTTCCATTAGGTTTCACTAAGGCGATGGTATTGACGAATTGAACGTGCTTAGCTAGCTTACTTGGGTCCTTAATCTCTACACCGGAAGGCTCGGGAGTTGAGATAGCATTAACCTTCCTATCACTATTGGTTATGGCTTTCAAAAGGTTGTCTATCTTCCTATCCATTTCGGCTTGTTGTTGGTTAAAGCGGTCCGAGAGCTTAGCTATTTGGGATTCTTGGGATGCAACAAGGTTTTGCAACATCTCTTCGATGTTTTGTTGGTTAGGACCGCTAGGTGGGGGCCATGAAAAATCATTGGAAGTGAATTCCTTGGTTTGTCCCCAGTAGAAGTCGGGCTTGCCTTTCCATGCCTCTCGGGTTTCATTGAAATTCCTAGGTCCGGGTATTGTAGGGAATCTTCCTCATGTTCCATTAACACGCGAGGATGCGTAGTCAACGGAAGCATGTTCGGGGGATCGGGTGCTAGTGCGCGTGTTATGAGGATCACAAAACGGCTCACACGAGGAAGAAACTTTGTTCACGTGGTGTGAAGACTTAGGATTTTCGTAGGAACTCATTAGGAATTTTACTTGATCTTCAAGTTCGATCATCCTACGGTCGGAAGGTTGTGAGTCAATGGGAGGCAAGGAGATTGCCTTAACGGTTTTGGGTAGCTCACGGGGGTCATCCCAACTTTCGTTGTCATAGAGGGCAAGGTCCTCTATTATACCCTATGATTCTTCCGTGGTGAGATCACTAAGTTTTCCACCGGCCGCTTGGTCAATGGATCGCTTAGTGGGGAAGTTGACATGATCATAGAAAAGTTGGACTTGGAGCCAAAGATCAATGCCGTGATGAGGGACTTTATGAAGTAAGTCCTTGAATCGAGTCCATGCTTCGTAGAGAGATTCACCTTAACGTTGTTGGAACATCAAGATGTCATTCCTAAGCTTAGTGGTTCTCCCCGGTGGGAAAAATTGAGCAAGGAAGCGAGAGGTAAGATCATCCCAACTTGAGATGGAGCCGGCGGGAAGTCGCTCAAGCCAATTACTAGCTTGGTCCCGTAGAGAGAATTGGAAGAGACACAGGCGCGTGGTCTCCCGAGTAGTAGCATCAAGGTCGATGGAATCGATAATTTTGAGGAAATCCCTCAGATGCTGATTTGGATCTTCGGAACGAAGTCCGTAGAAAGCACATCCGTTTTGCACCAACCGGATGGTGTCGGATCGCAAGGCCGTAGTTTGGGCTTGGTCGGGAAGCTCAATGGTGTTCCTATAACCTAAGTGGCTTAGTCTCGAGTATTCACCAAGAGTACGGGCTCTTGGCGGGTCAATTGGTGGTGGGTTGATGAATGGTGGGTGGTTATCACCTTCCATGATGAAAAGTGATGGGATTACGAACAAAGGTCACGAAGAAGGGGGATAGACTAAGAGAAAGCTAAAAATGAGAAAAAATTTACTTGATAGGAGTCAAGTAAAGAAACCTAAACGAGGTAGACTACTAACTAGCTATTCTATTCCCCGCCAGCGGCGCCAAAAACTTGATAACGCTACACGCGTCGTTTGGGGTCAAAGGAACTTCCTTTTCGTCGAGCAAGTTTTTCAACACCCTTGGTAGTGAACCTAATCGTTGTAGTGTAGTATTAGGGTAAGCCACGGGTATTGATATCGTTCTCTTGGGGAATATGAATGCTAGTGAGAAGTTACTACGCTAAGGTTGTGGTTGAGGAAGATTATTTTTTATCTTTTTATATTTTTTAAGGAAAGGAAAGGTACGAATCTCGGGGTTTGAATTTGGGGGGTTGGTATTTCTACCGATTACTCTACTTATCTAATTATCTAATCTAAGGTGTTTGTAGTCTATGTCTAATTAATTTGTGCTCGTATGATAGTTTAAAGATGTGTTTACTTAGGTTTTACTACTCCTTAATTATCTCCTATTGGTGGTTGAATTGTCACGTCCTTATTCCTAGTTGCGTTGTGTGTCTAAGGTTGTAAGGTATGCGTTTCTTCCTAACTCTTTGAACTTACCAAAGGGTCTCGTCTACAAAACCCACTAAGGGATAATAAACTCTTACTCTAAGGCACTCTTTGGATGGTTTAGCTTACAACTACTCAAGGGGTCATATTCTAAGGATCACAAAGATTTAATCAAGCATTAAGTACACAACGAATAACCTATCGCATTACTAGATCATTAATCAACTAAAAGAGACAACCAATCAATATTCAATAATTAAGTTTCATATTCCCTAAGCAAACGCACAAATAAATTAGCCGGACATGGAAAACATGCAAGCATACACACAAATAATCAAAGACATAATTGTATTAATGAAGTAAAACACTTATCTTGGTGTAAGATAGGGTTCGGACTAAAATACTGTACAAGACAGCCTTGGTTCGGTTTAGGTTTTTACTCCAAAGACTACACACACAATACTGAAAATTTCGAATTCTATATATAATATTACATCTGCGACGGCGTCACCTTATGTTTTGTGACGCCGTCGTGTCACCGTCATTAGGGTTTCGTCTTGGCCACGTTAGACTTGCGACGGTGTCACCTTATGCTTGTGACTCTGTCCTCTTCAGCTTCTGACGCCGTCTGGATTACATCTAGGCCGTCTGAGTTGCGACGGCCTACTCTTTTATAACTTGACGTCGTCACTTGAAAATGGGAGTTTTGGCTTCTGTCCCGTCACAAAGATCCTCCGACGGCGTCACAATTAACACCTGACGCCGTCACCTTATGTTTTCAGAAGCTTTGAGGGTCTCGATTATGACTTTGGCCATTTTCTTCGTATAATCGCACCTTTTCGTCCAAATAAGTTGTTGAAACAGACAGACCTAGATAGATCTTGAGCTCGTGGATCGTTATTTATACCTATGTAATCACAAACACAATAAAAGACAATCTCTACCACTTATATTTATCAGCGGAATATAAACACAAGTAACACAAATAACTAAGAACTCTGTGATCCTCTATGGATCGTTATATTAACTAAAACTGTGTTTTTCCAATCGGTACATAACTCATACTATTGTGTTCCTTTTATAGACAAGGAACCCTAAACAAAACCCTAAACCGTTTCCCAAGAAACGTATAAACATAAAACTAAATAAGATATACACAATCACTTCCTAATAAAGCTCATGTATATCCAAACTAAATATACTAAACACGGAATAATCACTTCCGCAGAAACAAACTAATAACTATTAAACTTCAGCAGATTATGTCTTCAGTAGAATCCACACTACTTCAGTAGAATCTCTTCGGCAGTAATTTCAGCATAATCCAAACTTCACATAATTCCCAACAATCCTCCCCTAAACTGGAATTTGACTTGGTTAAGTTCCAGTTTCTTGATAGATCTTTAACTAAACAGCTCCAGAGGATTGTTCACAAACAACAGCAGCAAAGAATCCAAATAAGAACATCTCTTTGATGAAGAAACTCTGAAACTCCATATCTTTGCAGCAACAAATGACAACAGGTACATCAAAACATATTAGTTTCATACTATTCTCATCACATCCAGGTGTGTAAACTCCTGTGAGAGGTGAATCATTGAAAATAATGGATTTGATGTCTCTTTACCAATAGCCATCACTACTGGAGTAGCCATATGTTTAAGTTCGTAAACTATGGTACACTGATAACCATCTGATTTATTGGCAAACCAGAAACCATATAAACGGATTTGAGATGTCTTTACCTGTAGCCGTTTGCTCAGGACTAGTCAATTCTTAGAATTGGTGAATTGATGACCAAATATGGTATTTCACTGCCTTTACCGCAAGCCATATACATGTGGGCTAGTCAATTCTTGGATTCCAAAAAGGAATAAACCATGGTGAATTGAAAACCATACAACACTCAGCAATTAAGCATGGGTGGTTGCATTCCCTATGATTTTGAGCAAACCATTACAGCTATCAACAGATTTGATGTGACTTTACCAAAGCTGTACCCCTTGGACTAGCTAACTCTTTGACATACACAAGGTATATCTGGTGAGTCAATAACCATCAAAAGTATACAACAAATATTTTTTTTTTGTTTTGTTTTTTTTTTTTTTTTTTTTTTTTGTTTTTTTTTTTAAACTAATAAAGAAAGAGAACAAAAATTACAAAATAAACAAAATATTACAATCAAGATGAACCTTTATGTTGCAGAAGCTGAGTTTGAATCAAACCAACACATTGAGAAGCATGAAGCTCATCATTGCCAACTGGATTAGGAGGTACTTCCAACTTCTGTCTAAGCAATCGTTCCATAAAAGCAACCGACAAAGGATAAATCTTATCTGATAACATACACAAAGTCATACCACAGGTGGTCTGAACCACATGAACACAAGGCATAGGATAAAATCTCCAATTCTCAATCTCCCACTGATGTGAATTCTTCCAAATAGAATACCCTTTACCTTCTGGAGAATTAGAATCAAACAAGACTTGAAGATCACCCAATAAATATAAACCAGAACCCGTTGGTGAATGAATAGTATAATACTGAGTGACATGTTCATACAGCATCTTCAAATCATGTCTATTCACCAAATGAAAGATTTCCTTCAAGAAGTTGAACTGAATAACAGTATTATCCAATCGATAAATAGTGTTAAGCTTCCCAGCTTTCCAATTGATCAATACCGCATGTGTTCCTTCAGGAAAAACCTCAACAGGTCCAACTTTAATAAAAGTTGACTCATCAGCCTTGAGATCTAAAGAAATACTCTTTGAAAGATGTTTCCTAGCCAGTCTGACAGAACTCCTTAAGGAATTAAGTTTCCTTTTAACCATACTTTTCTGCCTCCTACCAGCTATTTTATCTGTATCAATCTGTAGATCATCTTCCTGACTCAATGGATCACCCAAATCCACACTAGGCAATGCTTCAGAAGAAACAACAGAAGACTCAGCAGAAACAACCGTATCAGTAGAAGGATTAGCTTCAGAAGTTGTTTCAGAAGTAACAACTGGAGAGATCACCAGAGGTAAAACAGCATCAAAATTATCCACTATATCAACTGTTTTAGGTCTCTTTGCTTTAGGAACATCTGACATAGTAGCAATCCTTTCCAATTTAGAAGAAGAAGTAGAACCAGATGAAGAAAACTTCATAATCATATTATACTGTCTGATCAAAGCATCATCAGACAAAGCACAGATTTGCTTCATTGACATGCCAGAATTATAAATAGTAGAACTATGATTCTTCACAACTCTCCTCATATGATCCCTCTTCTGAGCTACAGCCATTGGTTTTTCTCTTTTTGCTTTATGTCTTTGAGCAATAAGAGCTCTCCTCTTTGCAGCCGCTTCTTGCTTCTTTTGATTACCAAGAGCCACCATTTGATCCACAAAATTCTCATTATCAAAAGATGCTCCTAATATAAGTTTTGCAAGATTTGGATCAGATGCACCTTGAGTAGTATAGGCATCCCATTGATCATCAGTGATCTTAGGAAGTAATGCATCAAGCTCTAATTTTCTTTCAGTAGACAAATTAGAATCAGACTGAGCTTGAAGAAATTCAGCAACTACACGACTCTTCTGCATATTTTCATAATCAGCAAACATCCTAGCTTGAGATTGATTTTCTTCTTCAGATACCAGACCTGAACCAATCATTTCATCAATCACAGCTTCCTTTCCTTTGTTAGAAGATTCCTCAGCAGAACCAATTTGAGCTTCAGAAGGAACCACCAAACCATCATCAGAAGAAACATGTTGAGGCAATTTCTCAACAGGTGTAGAAAAAACTTCAGAAGAAGAATTCAACTTAAAAATTCTCCCAGCCATAAAAAATTCATCATCATCTGCTGAAGGTGAAGAATTTGGTTGTTCTTGTACAAATGAGGCTTGACCATGATCAGAAACAACCTCCTCAAATAGAACATCAGCAGTTGCATCAACAACATTTGGCTCCTTTGAAGTTTCAGTAGATACCTTATTCAGATATTGTCTTCTTCTTTTTCTAGCAAATATAATAGGCACCTTTCTCCTTGAGGATTCAGCAATAGGAAAAGAAACATCAGATGTAAGAGCTGCATCAGCCAAGATTCCTAGTGATGCATGCTGAGTCTCTTCTTGCTCCTCTTCAGAAGAAACCAAAACTCTCTTTTTGCCCCTTTTACCAAGTAATTCCTCCAAGTTCTCAACTTTAGTCTGCAACTCCACAATCTTACCACCAAGAGTAGACTTGGTCTCTGCAAGCTCCTTCTTGAGATCAGCCACCTCACCTGCATACTTGTTCACTAGAGCATATATTGAGGTAAGTGTAATAGGGTCCTCAGCTTCACCAACTGATTGCTCAGTGGTAATAGGAGCTTCATTGGACCTTTCAGGAGTAATATGAACATGCTCAACATTAGAAAATCCGTCACCGAATTGATGCCTAATAGGACTAGGTGTGGGCAATCTATCAGAATCAACCTGAACCTCATCAAGAGAAACTTGTATAGGTGATAGACTAGGACAAGGTCTAGGCGAAGGTATGGATGCCTCAGCAGAAGCAGAAGGGCCCTCATCAATAGCAACTGAAGGATTACCATCAGTAGTATTGGTAGAAGGTAAAGTAACAACATTATCCTCATCAGCAGTCTCATTCCCCTGAGGCAACATGGCTGCTAATAAAGGAAAATGTGTCCCCTCAAATTTAGTTCGCATTGAAGCAAATAACTTAGAAGATAAAACTCCTATGGGATGAAAAGCTTGGGTTTGGGTAGAAACATCCAATATCATCTGTAAAAACCTAGGGTACATAAAAAACTTGCCCTTTTTCCTAGTTATATTCTCAACTATATTATCGAAAATAAACTTAGAAAAATTATAAGTTAAACCCTGAGATAGACAAATAATACCACATCCCAATTGAGTCGAAAACTGATCCCATCCTCCGGATTTATTGCTTAAACACTGAAGCAATGTATGAACCAAAAACCTCCACATAGGACAAAGCTGATTCTTTAACCACATGTCAGTCCTTGTACCTTGATATCCAATTGCTCTAAGCCCATCAAGTACCACCACATCATTAGAATGAAAAACCCCATTCTCATCATCTAACCGAAGCTGTCTTCTTATCAGCTCCTCTGTCACCACATACTCTTTTCCGTCAATCATGGCAACAATCTCTGTATCACTCCTTTTCGTAGCCGATGTCCAAAATTGAGTAACCAATGATTCATATATTGCATTTGGAGAATGTGTTAGAGCATACTGAATCTTTGATCTTTGTAAGAATTCAATCATCGGTCTATACAACTCGTCACCCTTAGCAGTTCCCAGAAAAGCGACCTTATTATGATCATGTTTGAATTGAAGCGCCATGAGAGATTTTGAAAGTTAGGGTTACGATTTACACAACTGGAAGTGTTTTGAATGAGAGTAAATAGAGAATCACTTAATATGAGACGAAGATATGCAAGTAGAGAATAAGTAGAAATTTCTCAATTTTGGTCAACGTTGACCAATGCTGATGTGGACTTCTACTTTTACTCAATTTCACTTTCAACTTCGGTAGAAACACTAGCCATTCTGCTGAAGAATACCAATCAGCAGAAACAGATCACTTATTCAAGAAGCTTCAGAAAATATCTTTTTACCGTTTCACCCACTCGCATTAAATCTCATTAACACTTGAAACTGTCTATAAAACAATCCCAATGCACACATATCTCTTCATAAAAAACCCCCAAATATCATTACAAACCCTAATTCCACCAATGCTCCAAAATTAAACACAATAAACCATGAGTACCAAACCTGAGATCATAGATCTCACAACATCATACTCATCATCATCATCATCATCAAGTGATGATTCAAACCCGTGGCTTCATTACTTTACACGACCATATCCACGACCAAAGAAATCACCCTTTCTCCCTTCTTCAGAAGATGATAGTGTAGTGAATCCAAGTGAATCTGCTGATGATTCTGATGACTCCTATAAGGAGAGAACATCTTACTCCCAACCTCCAGCACCTCAGCCTCAACGAAGGCCAGGAGCCAGAAATCCACCACTCCCTAAAGATAGAGAGGTGGTTCTTGGTCTTTCTGCATCAGGTTTTGGTGCATCAACACACATCGTATAGAGGAAATGCTTAAAGATGGTGGATTGATTGCATTTTGGTTGAAATCAATAGATGAAGCACAAAGGACATATTATTTTTCTTCATCATCATGATTTGCATCAATCCATCCTCTCCATTTTGATCCTTAGCATCCTCATCATAGTAGTTATGCATCTCCATCCATCGAGATAGAATGAATGGGTGGTTATGCAAGACTTCACGAATGCATATCCAGCATCTAGTGTGAAAGATGTGAGCGATCATGCATATCCAACAGCCTGTTAGATGTTGGAAAAGATGATATGTAATAGATTAGGATTAGCAGATCATGTAGATGCATTTGATGTTGATTGTACTCTGTAAGCTGTAAGCTGTAAACTGTTTCTTGAATGAATGAATGAACAATTTGCTTCAGTACTTCTTTTGAATGAACCATATAACTTCAGTACATTGTCTTCAGAAGAAACAAATGACTCACTTCAGCACTTTGAATTCAGTAGAAACAAGCTTTAGAGCTTTCTTGACCATATCCCGAATGAACAACCAATCTGCAAAACAGAACAAACACAGAGAAACACACAAACCAATAAAGAAAAACAAACTAAGATTACATTAGCTGGTTAGAGTTAGATAAAAGCAAACAAATATACAAAATTACATAGAAAAATGCAAAGTGTACAAAAATCCTCCCCTGAGGCATATGCCTCCCCTGAGGCCTATGCCTCCCCTTAAACTTTGTAGTTAAGGGTTAAGCATACCGATATGGACCACAAGGTGTTGAAACCTTGGTCCATCAAAAGCCTTTGTTAACAAATCTGCCACATTATTATCAGTATGAATTTTAACCACTTTTATCAAATGTTTATCATATGCATCTCTTATAAAGTGGTGCCTGATTTCAATATGTTTTGTTCTACTGTGAAAAACTGGATTTTTAACAATGCATATGGTTTCTGCTGAACTTGTCCTGACTGATAAAGATACCATCAGGTTTCTGCTGAACTTGGAGACCCAAAAAGAAAGTCATCTCTCCCATGGCACTCATCTGAAACTCTCCCTTCATAAGCTCCTCAAACTCCCTGCACCAAGCTTCCTTTGTGGATCCAAAAATAATGTCATCCACATACACTTGCACAAGAATAATGTCTGTGGAATTCTTCTTAAGGAATAGAGTCTTATCAATTGCACCTCTTCTATAACCATGCTTCAGAAGAAATGTAGAGAGCCTAGCATACCAGGCTCTGGGTGCCTGATGTAGTCCATAGAGAGCTTTGACTACCTTATAAACATGATTAGGATGATCTGGATCTTCAAATCCTTTAGGTTGAGTGACATAAACCTCCTCTTCAATTTCTCCATACAAGAAGGCTCCTTTAACATCCATCTGATAGACCATAAAACCCATATAGGATGCATAAGCTAAGAAAATCCGTATTGCCTCAACTCTTGCCACAGGTGCAAACACTTCATCATAAGCTATCCCCTCCTCTTGTCGATACCCCTGTGCAACTAATCTGGCTTTGTTTTTAATGACAACACCTCATGCATCTCTCTTATTCTTCAGAATCCATTTAGTCCCAATAGCATACTTACCATCAGGTAGTGGTACGAATATCCAAACCTGCTGATTTTGAAATTGTTGCATCTCTTCCTGCATTGCTTCAAGCCAACTTGAGTCTTCAAGAGCCTGAGTAACACTGGTTGGTTCCACTTGGGAGAGAAAACAAGCAAACAAACAATGTTCATAGTCTGTGTGATTGTCTCTCTGCTGATTTGAGACATAAGAGATAAAAGCCACCTGACCATATTTAGAACGTGCTACAGTACCCCTTGTTCTAACAGGTGCATTAGGATCACCAATAATATTAGTCTGTGGATGAGCATTGTTGATCCTTGTAGTAGTAGTGGTGTTGACATCAATGGAGGAATCAAGATTAGTCACAGTAGGATCAAAGTCAGTGTCATAGGAAGGTGTGTTGAAGATTCCTGCTTTGGGTTGATGATGACCAAGATCTGAAGGTTTTGGAAACCGTGTATAAGGTTCTTCAGGGTCTATTGACACTCTAGTAGAGATAGGAGTAGAGTCAACATGTCTTTCAGCCGAATGGGAGAGGTAAGGAGAAACAGAATCACTTTCAGCAGAATTGATGTTTCCACTGATTGCTTCACTGACACTTTCCTCAACATTCCTCTCAGCGTCTAAATTGGCTACATACTCTTGTTTCTTCAGTCTGGCAAGGTCCTCAGCATAATGGAATTCATCTTCACTCACATCAGTATAATCTTTAGAAGTGTCACCTACAAAATTGTTAGGGGAGAAAGAAGGCACTACAATGGGTTGTTCATCATCTTCAGACCTACTGTCAGAATGAGCATCCATAGTCCCTGCACTGGTAGATGGAGATGCTTGAGAATCTGCATGTTGGTTAGCCATATGTCTAGAATAACCCAAGTAATCAGTTAAGTAATCAAGGTCAAATGACCAAACATGACCCTGTCCTTGAACATTAGGCTTGTCTTCTAGAAACCTCAGATTCAATGTCTCCTCAATCTTCTTAGCAGATACATTGTAAACCCTGTATGCCTTACTATGAGCAGAATACCCCACAATGTAACCATCATCAGCTTTCTCATCAAATTTTCCCAACGGATCACTGGTATTTAGAATTGTCACTTGACAGCCAAACGGTTTAAGGTAATGAATAACAGGAACTTTCCCAAATAGAAGTTCATATGGTGTTTTGAGATGTGGTCTAGTAATGGATACTCTATTCAGTACATAGCAAGCTGTGCCAACAGCTTCAGTCCAAAACATGGTTGGAAGTTTAGAGTCTGCCAGCATTGATCTTGCAGCCTCTATTAAGGTCCTATTTTTCCTTTCTGCCACCCCATTTTGTTGAGGGGTTCTTGGAGTGCTATAGTCCCTTTTGATTCCTTTTGACCTACAGATTTCTATAAGTATAGCATTCTTGAACTCTGTCCCATTATCACACCTAATTCCTTTCACCTTTTTGTTCAACTGATTTTCAATAAGGGTAACGAAGTATTTCAACACTGTAGATGTTTCATCTTTGGTCCTTAGAAAGAATACCCAACAAAATTTGCTATAACCATCAGTGATCACCAGACAAAAATATTTATGATCAATGCTTCGGACTTGAGTTGGACCAAACAGATCCATATAAAGCAGCTGAAGAGATTCAGAAATAATGCTCACTGCCATAACAGGAACACCTTTGTATGAGGCTCTGTGCTGCTTTCCTTTGTTGCATGCAACACAGTTATGATCATTTGTGAAAACTTTGGAAGGAAGACCTTCAACAAGGCCCAGTTTAGAGAGCTGGTTTATGGTCTTGAAGTTGACATGGGCCATCCTTCTGTGCCATTTGGTGGACTCATCCACGGATGCTTTAGCCACCAAACACGTTAAGTCACCTGCTGGTTTGACATCAGTTAAGTTGAATGTATAAAGATTGTGACTGCGAGGAACTTTCAGCAGAATTGAAGTTTCTTCTGGGAGTTTGAAGTCTTTAGATAGCACAAGGCATTAATCCTCTGTGAAGAGTACTTTGTTCTTGGTGTTACATATTTGTGAGACTGAAAACAAATTGAAGTGTTGAAGTTCCTTGACATAATGTACATTCTCAAAGTCCAGCTAAGGTGTTTTGATGGTCCCTTTCCCAGTAATTCTTCCATCACTTCCTCCAAAGGTTACATTTCCTCCTCCTTCAATGGGTACAAAGTTATGCATCATATCCCTGTTTCCTGACATACTTCTTGAACAACCACTATCAACAATGCCAACATCTTTATGCTTAAGGGGATGATCCTACAACAACAACAAAAATATACAGAGAATTAGTACACTATGGAGGCTCAAGTCATTGCTGACTTGAACCTGCCTTGTGGATCATATGAGTTATGCCATGCAGAAGTATAAGATCCACTATTGTTCTTGGGTTTCCATTGAAACTTAGGTCCCTGTTTATTCCAAGAACAACCTGCTGAGGTCTTGACAGCAGTGTCCCAGTACCCTTTCCCATCAGTCATAGAGTTAACATATCCAGGCCAAAAACCATTCTTAAAATATTCACTTGTTGGTTGAACATATGGTCTTACAACTGGTTTTCTCTAAGAAAAAGGAGTATCAGTATTAGTTGCTTGTGGAACATAAGGTGGTATATCATTAACATTGGTCCACATTGGTCTAGATTTCCTAGAATCACCACACCTACTCATCCTTTGCTCATGATAATCACAATCCTTAATTAAATGAAATTTACTTCCAGACACAAAACATGTCTTCTGTTTAGAAGATTTATTCAAACCAAAAGATGTGTTATTACAAGCAGAAGTATTCAAACCAAAACCATGAAAAGAATTGTTTTTAACAGTACTATTATGCAAAGAATTAAAAAGCAAGTCTTCAGAGGCAACTGTCTTGGAAGTGGATTCCTTGGCAGCAACTCTGACATGCTTATTGGTAGTCTTTGGTGCAGGCAGGGGTGAAGACTTGGGAAGGTCAGACTTGTCATTTGAATCACACTCTGTAGACCCTTGCTTGGAGGACTTGTCACTGTTAACACAAGAGACAAAGTCATTAGAAGAAGTATCAGGGTCTGGCAAGTCCTTTGACTTTTTGCCATAGAGATGGTGTGATCCATCAAAGTCAACAGTAATGGAAAGGTCAATGGGCATGTGCTCACCTCTAATAGGTCCACGTACAGCATGTAGGTCACCTTCTTTCACAAAATTAGCTAGGCCTGCTGATGTAGATTTGCGAGTGTCATCTCTAGCTTCTAATCCTACATACTTCTTAAAGCCTAAACCTATAGTAGTATTAGGAGTTTGACTAGCATAGATGTGACTTGCTAACTTGTTTCCATTTAATATCCATTCTTTATGCCTAGCAATTTCCTCATTAAGTTTCTCTTTAAGCTCTAAATTTTCTGACACTACATCTGCTCTTAACTTCTCAGACCACTTTAACTCATTTTTAGCACATTCGAGATCCCTTTCTAATACACCTATCTTCTCATCATAAGCTATTTGATTCTTCTGAAACCAAACCTTTTGTCTTTCTAGTGTTTTTAAAGCCTGTTTATAAGCTTCAACTTCCACATAGCATTCATTATATTTATGTTTCAAAATATCATAAGCTTCTTTGAGTTCATTATAACGCTCACTACAACCAAACAAACAGTTTTGTACCTGAGAGATGCCCATCAAGGCAATCTGATCATGCCTATCCTCTGAAGTACAGCTTGCAATCAAACCAACGTTATCATTACCAGGACCATCATTATCTTCCTGCTCATGTTGCTTCCAGTCCACATTGCTATCTAGAGTGACCAAAGCAGCTGATCCCTTTGAAGTTCCTGCCTCCTTCTGATACTGCTGATAAGAAGAGTATCTTGTCTCATCACCAGCTTTCCTGTCTTTGCATTCTCTAGAAAAGTGACCCATCTGTTGACATGTGAAGCATTTAGGGCCCGTTTGGTTTGCATTAATGGGAATGATACTATGACTTTCAAAGTCATAGTCGGTGTTTGTTTTGTTTTTTTTTGTGGGCCCGGTAATGAAATGGGTATATCATAGTCATTGATTCATTACATACCAATTTGGTGTCTATGAAATCCATTCCCGTGGACCCCTCTTTTTTCCACTACAAAATTAAAATATCTATACACATTTTCATACCATATTTTATCAACCAAACATAAACAATCGTAATGATACACTTTTTCATACCCATTATCATTCCATTTCATTCCAAATCCGATACCCATTGGCATTCCTGGCAACAAACCAAACGAGCCCTTAACCTTTCTCTTGTCAAACCTCGCTGGATCTCGTCCTTTAAATCCAAACCTTCTGCCAGCTTTGCGCTCAAAATTCTTGATATCCATGGAAAGCATGGCCACCTGCCACCTCAGCTTCATCTCTTCCATCTCAAGCGGGTCCACCTGATCAAAATCCTCATAGGCCAGATCCTGCTGAGGATCATAATCAGCAAAGAAGGATCCAAGAACATCTTCCATAATACCACTCGATTTAGAATGAGAGCTTGATGAAGGAGTAGCATAAGATGATGATGAATATGGGCTTGGACCATAATTTATCTTTGGGGTAGAGGCTCCAACGAATGTTGTGTGACTAGCAGAAGAAGATGATCTAAAAGGACTTCTTACATCATGTTCAAGAGCTTTAAGTTTGTGGTACAGCTCATCAAAGGTAATCATGTCCAAACTACCTTTAGCTTTTAAAGCAATGCTTACGTGTAGCCAGGATGGAGGTAAAGACCTCAGAAACTTAGAATTACAATCATCATTATCTGGCTTTGCCTGCAGCTGATTTAACTGACTTAAAATCTTGTGAAATTTGTCATAGCCCTTGTGAATTCCTTCCTCTTCAGAGATTTGAAAATCCTGAAACTGTTGTCTCAGCATGGACTTTTTTAGTCTCCTAGACTCCTCATTCCCACCGAACTTTGCTTTAATTGCTAACCATATGTCCTTAGCATCTTGCATGAAGTGAAAATCACTCAAGTGATCTTCAGGAATAGCTTGAAGAAGAATGGTTCTAACCTTGGTTTCTCTCTGAACCGCCAGTAATTCTTCAGCAGTTTTGGGAGGAACATTAGTCATCTTACCCGCAGCATCCGTGGTAGTTCTCTTCAAACTGTTTCCCTTCAAGACTATCTCCCATTTCTGCATCTTCATCGCCCAAAGATCATACTCCTCCCTTTTTAGGTAAGGAAACTTAGCATTGCTATTAGAGAGACTTAGTTGTTGCAGATGGGTGGAGTTTTGGTTGTTGGTGATTTCAACATCAACATCTGATCCAGGCATGATAATTTTTGTTATGGTTGTATGGGTGTTCAGAAAAACTTGTCCTTAGTATCGTAGAGACTCTAACCTGGCTCTGATACCACTTGTTGAAACAGACAGACCTAGATAGATCTTGAGCTCGTGGATCGTTATTTATGCCTATGTAATCACAAGCACAATAAAAGACAATCTCTACTACTTATATTTATCAGCGGAATATAAACACAAGTAACACAAATAACTTAGAACTCTGTGATCCTCTATGGATCGTTATATTAACTAAAACTGTGTTTTTCCAATCGGTACATAACTCATACTATTGTGTTCCTTTTATAGACAAGGAACCCTAAACAAAACCCTAAACCGTTTCCCAAGAAACGTATAAACATAAAACTAAATAAGATATACACAATCAGTTCCTAATAAAGCTCATGTATATCCAAACTAAATATACTAAACACGGAATAATCACTTCCGCAGAAACAAACTAATAACTATTAAACTTCAGCAGATTATGTCTTCAGTAGAATCCACACTACTTCAGTAGAATCTCTTCGGCAGTAATTTCAGCATAATCCAAACTTCACATAATTCCCTACATAAGTGCCATTCCAGCATTTTGCCTTCAAGAGACCCAAAAAGTGAAAAGGAACGATATTAAGCAATAACGGATACAAAAGTGATCAAATAAGGGCTTAACCGACCCCTCAAAAAGGTACCTTTTAAAACCTTATCATGTTGCATCTCATCTTGCATTGCTTCAAGCCAACTTGAATCTTCAAGAGCTTGATAAACACTGGTTGGTTCCACTTGAGAAACAAAGCAAGCAAGCAGACAATGCTTAAAGTCTGTGTGATTGTCCCTTTGCTATTGTGAGACATAGGAAAGAAAAGCAACCTGACCATACTTAGAACTTGTCACAGTACTTTTAGTTCGAACAGGTGCTTGAGGATCACCAATAACATTTGATTGAGGATGAGCAATGTTGATCCTTTTTGGAGCAGTGGGGTTGACATCAATTGTGGTGTCAAGATTGTTTACAGTTGGTTCAAAATCACTGTCATAGGAAGTTGAGGTGAAGATTCCAGCTTTGGGTTGGTGATTACCAAGATCTGAAGGACTTGGAAATCGTGTATATGGTTCTTCAAAGTCTGTGGACACACTAGTAGAAATGGAAGTAGATGCAGCAGGACTGTTAGCAGATTTGGTGATATCAGGAAAAACAGGAGAACTGTCAGCAGAATCCTAGTGTCCACTGAGTGCTTGTGTTGATTGTCTGATTAGTTCCTCAGCATCTCTTGCAAACTCCACACCAAGCCTCACAACTTCTAGATTGGCTGCATGCTCTTGCTTCTTGAGTCTAGCAAGGTCCTCTGCATATCTTCATTCTCATTAGAAGTACCTTTAGAACTATCACCAGCAAAATGGTTAGGGGAAAAGGAAGGTACAACAATGGATTGTTCATCATGCTCAAACTCACTCTCTGAGTCATCATCCAGGGTACCTGCATTGTCAGTGGGAGACTCTTGTGTACCTGCAGATTGGTTAGCAACATATCTAGTATAACCCAAGGAATCAGTTAAGTAATCCAGGTCAAAGGACCAAACATGACCTTGACCCTGAACATTAGGCTTATCTTCTAGGTATCTCAGGTTAAGAGTCTCCTCAATCTTTCTAGAAATTAAATTATATACCCTATAAGCCTTACTATGAACTGAATAACCCACAATATACCTCTCATCAGCTTTCTCATCAAATTTTCCCAGTGGATCACTAGTGTTCAAAATGGTCACTTGACATCCAAAAGGTTTGAGGTAATGAATATCAGGAACTTTCCCAGTGAGAAGTTCATAAGGTGTCTTGAAATGAGGTCTAATAATTGATACCATATTTAGAACATAACAAGCAGTGCTTACTGCTTCAGTCCAGAACATACTGGGTAATTTAGATTCTGCAAGCATGGATGTTGCTGCCTCTATTAAGGTCCTATTCTTTCTTTCAGCAACCCCATTTTGTTGTGGGGTTCTTGGATGGCTATAGTCCTTTTTTATCCCTTTAGACTTACAGAGTTCGATTAATACAACTTTTTGAACTCTGTCCCATTATCACACCTAATACCTTTAACCTTTTTGTTTAGCTGGTTTTCAACAAGGGTAATGAACTCTTTTAAAATTTGAGATGTTTCATCTTTAGTTTTCAAAAAGAATACCCAACAAAACCTGCTATAGCCATCAGTGATTACCAGGCAGAAGTACTTGTGATCAATATTTCTAATTTGGTTTGGACCAAAAAGATCCATATGCAGCAACTGAAGAGGTTCTGAGATAGTGCTCACAACTGTAATGGCTTTGTATGAGGCTCTGTGTTGCTTTCCTTTATTGCAGGCAACACAATTGTGTTCATTGGTGAAGACTTTGGAAGGAAGTCCTTCAACTAGACCAAGATTAGAAAGCTTGTTAATGGTCTTGAAGTTCACATGACCCATCCTTCTATGCCATTTTGTAGACTCATCCTGGGATGCTTTAGCCACCAAAAATGTTAGGTCACCTTCTGGTTGAACATCATTCAAATTGAATGTGTATAAATTGTGGTTTCTGGGAACTCTCAACAGAATGGATGTATCTTCAGGAAGTTTGAAGTCTTTAGAGAGCACAAGACATTCATCCTCAGAGAAGAATACTTTGTGGTTGGTGTCACAAATTTGTGATACTGAGAACAAGTTGAAATGTTGCAGTTCCTTTACATAGTACACATTCTCAAAATCCAATTGAGGTGTTCTGATGGTGCCTTTCCTAGTGATTCTACCATCTCCTGCACCAAAAGTCACATTGCCTCCTCCTTCTATGGGTACAAAATCATACATCTTCTCTTTGTTTCCTGACATGCTTCTGGAACAACCACTATCTGCAACGCCTACTTCTTTACTCTGCAGAGGATGATCCTATAACAACAACAAAATTATACAAAATATTAGTACACTTTGGAGACTAAAGTCATCACTGACTTGAGCCTGCCTTGTGGATCATAAGATTTAGGCCATGTAGATGTATAAGATCCACCATTGTTCTTGGGCCTCCTTTTAAAATTAGGTCCCTTTTGAGTCCAAGAACAACCTGCTTAGGGCTTCACAGCAATATCCCAATATCCCTTGCCAACATACATTAAGTCAAAACATCTAGGCCAATAACCATTTTGAAAATATGAACTAGTTGGTCTCACATATGGTCTAGCAACAGATCTGCTCCATTTTGAAAAGTTGTGATACTTATTTATAGGAGAAGGTTTATCAACAGAATTGTGTTTGCTGGTTTTATGAGTTGCTTGTGGAACAAAAGATGGTATTTCATTAACATTTTTCTGTAAGATATAACTTTTCACATACACATCAAACCATAACACAAAGTGGCGAATAAGATGGAATTCTAGAGAGAGAAAGTTAGAGGTTTAGGGAACTTAGTGAGAGAAAGTGAAAGATATTATTATTAGCTCCAACTCTCTACCTTGGAAGGTAGAGAGTATTTATAGTCTTACATAACTCGCCACACTTTGGGCTGTGGATCAGGGTGTCGGGTTTCACACCGCTCAATACATTCTGATATTTATGAGAGATGGAAGGTTCCATCTCTCAACCTCGATTATTATTATAGAAAGTGAAAGAGAGTGATTCAAGGGATTTGGAGATTGAAAGAGAGAGATCTTAAGGTAGAATAAGCGGTGAAACACAATACCAAACTACACATACACTTTTCAATATAGAATGTCTTTTTACAATTACTTTATGGTAGAAAACAAGGTGTTCGTTGAGTATTTTGGTCGTTTGTGTTAAGACAACTATTTGGAAGAGGATATTTATTCATAGTGTTGAAAAGTTTTACCTCGTCTAGACAACGATCTGGTATACACTCTGGTTGATCAAGTATAAAAGTTTTACCAATAACCGGATCTACAAAACTGAATTACATACAACCGTTCCCTATAACCCTATAAC